>JARQOD010004637.1:0-53476 GCA_033576555.1 Oophaga sylvatica
AATCTACAATGAGGTGGGGGGAGATACAAAGTACAGGTGTGTATATACAATGGTGCATTTACAATGATGGTCCAGCCATCTTGAGGGAGTGAGGGATGGATGGAGATAGTGAATGGGCTACACACACACACACTTACACATAGAACGACTTTGATTAGTGAATGTGATAGGCCACTCTGAAACAAATGTGTTTGAGGGAGCGCCTGAAACCATGCAAATTGTGGATAGTCCTAATTTCTTGGGGGTAGAGCATTCAGTACATCTGTAGATGCAGTACATCTATACCGGCAACCACTAGAAGAGAGGAATCACAATCATGTTGAAATTTAAAATGTTTAGGTATAGTTTTGAGGGATGAAATATCCTTTACCTCTTTGGCCGCCCTAATGCCAAGAACGTGCTCCCTTACTCTGACCTTGAGTTGGCGAGTGGTGAGTCCAATATATATAAGGGAGCAGGGACACGTGGCATAATAAATTACGGTGGTGGGAGTCAGCAAACGGTTGGCGCAATTGGAGACCAAGTGGATTTGGACTTTGCAGACCATGTCCCCACTTGGCCTCAATGAGAGTTTATCGTTCATCCCATTTTTATAGTTAACTTTTTCTTTTCTTCTTTTTTCTCAGCTTGTATGGATTGCTTTATCTTCACGACTTCATTAATTAACAAGAAAAGACTAATATTTTGATGTATTTATTTAGTATTCTATTATTATTATCATTATTATTATTATCATTATTATCACTCTTACTTTAGTGTATATTTAGATGCATTCTTTATTTATTATTTTTTTATATTTTTCTGTTATATCAATGGATTTGCATTTATGTCGTGATAGATTCATGAATATTTTTGTATTTTATTAAACATGTATGTATGCATTGCAGTATGTGATTTTTGTTTCTATATAATTTATTCCATTTATTACCATTGGATATGGATTATTGTAATTTATGATATATTTATATATGTATGTATTAGTTTGCTGTATTTTGTATATTTTGCCCATGTTAAATTTATTCTCAGGATTTATATTAATTTTACATATGTATACTGCGTTTGGCTCATTCAATTTTTGTTGCATGCATATATTGCATGTTTTGTATTGTGATTGAGGTGGATCTTTGTGCGCATGCGCCACCCGGCTCGTAGGGTGTTCGCATCGCAGCAGCGTCTTTCTGAGACCGAGTGTCAAGGAGATATTTCCGGAAACACTTGGTCACGTGACACCTGCGGTGATGCGACCTCCGTCTGTATCTGGGCGGCACATGCGCCGTCTTTTAGATCCTCTTCTGATACAGGCACTATAAATACCAGTACTTATGCAGCTGAGCTCACATTCCCCTGACGAAGGATTTGTGATCCGAAACGCATGTCGGGGCGCGTTCAGCAGGCTATTTATTTACCCACACCGGTCTCAGGTATATATATTTGATTTTACCCTTTGCTCCAGTGTTGGTGATGTTCACTGGTTATCTGACACTCACTTTGTTACGGCGTTACTTGTGCACAATATATTTCTGGCATTATATATATTTTTTAGCTCAGCTTGCTGGATACAGTTTTGTCATTTAATATTTATTATACTCATTGCACTTGGACACTTATTGCACTTGGGCACTCACTTTATCTGTATTGAATTTTCAATTGAATTTGTAGATTGCATCAAGTTGGTTGCACTTTAATTCCTTATCAATTGCAGCTGTGAGCAGGGTTTTCTCATTTTTTCCTGGTATATTAATAGAGCCTATTTATTAATATTTATTTCATTTTATATTAATTGTTATTTATTTATCTATATTTATATACATATATACTTTGTGTGGGTTGAGTTATGTGATTCTACATTGCCGTTGCTGTTCAGTTTTATATTCATATTTTTTAACACATATATTATTGTGGTTATTTTGTTTTTGTTTGTTGCTATGTATTAATAAAGGCCTTATTATTATTACATTTATTTTGTACTATTTTGTCATTCAATTGTCATTTTTATTTTTTATTATTTTTTCCTTTTATTTATTTTCCTTTTTTATATATATTATTTTATTTTTCATAATTTTTTTTAAATATTTTACGATTTATCTCTCTTGCTGTGGTGAGCCTTTCCTCCATTCCTTTTTCTTTTACATATACTGTCGTGTAAGCTGCCTTTCAAGAGCCTAATCAAAAGTTATGACTGTCTTACACAAAGCCGCTACTCGGCTACTAGATTTCCCTAGTGAATTTTTTCTATCTAGTTCCCTGTTTTCTTTGGTAAACCAACGCATACAATTTAACCACGTGGTTTCAACATTAACCCCCTCCAGCTGGGTGTGCCAGCATACTTCTCTGCCTGCTTCCGTAACCACTCCATATTTACAGTGGCCTACAACGATGACTTTTCTCTTGTTCTAGTTTTCAACAAATACAATTTTTAAACAGAGTTAGATACTCACACCTCTCTCGGATGGACGACCTGCTGCAGACTGGGTCGACCAAAAGATATCAAAAGATATCGGTCCAGCTTCTGTTTGAAGACTTCTATTGAAGGAGAACTCACCACCTCTCGTGGCAGCCTGTTCCACTCACTGATCACCCTAACTGTCAAAGTTTTTTCTAATATCTAATCGTGTCTCCTATTCAGTTTCATCCCATTGCTTCTAGTCTTTCCTTGTGCAAAAGAAAATATAGATGATGGTAGTGATGAGGCAGTAAATAAAATATAGAAGATTAAATAAATTCTGCAAAAAGCAAATCAAGACAGCAAAGATTGAGACAGAGAGACTCATTGCCAGAGAGAGTAAAAATAATCCCAAAATATTCTTTAACTACATAAATAGTAAGAAAACTAATAAATGTTAGTGTTGGTCCCCTTAAAAATAGTCTGGCTGAAATGGTGGATAAGGATGAGGAAAAAGCCAATATGCTAATGACTTTTTTTCAACAGTATTTACACAAGAAAATCCCATGACAGGTAACATGATCAGTGAGAAAAAAAATTTCTCCATTAAATGTCACCTTCTTAACCAAGAAGGAAGTACGGCGGCGTCTAAAAATCACTAAAAATGACAAATCCCGGGCCCGAATGGGATACACCCCCGAGTACAGCAGGAATTAAGTACAGTCATAGATAGACCATTATTTTTAAAAATTCCATAATAACGGGGGTCTGTACACAGGACTGGCGTATAGCAAATGTGGTGCCAATATTCAAAAGTTGACAAAAATGAACCTGGAAATTATAGGCCAGTGAGCTTAACATCTACTGTGGGTAAAATCCTGGAGGGTTTTTTAAGGGATACTATATTGAAGTATCTGAGGCAGAATAACCTCATGACCCAAATATCAACATGGGTTTAAGAGGGAGCGGTTCTTGTCAGACTAATCTGATAAGCTTTTATGAAGGGGTAAGTTCCGGACTGGACCAAGGGAATGCAGTGGACGTGGTGTACATGGACTTCTCAAAAGCTTTTGATATGGTGCCTCACAAAAGGTTGATACATAAAATGAGAACAATGGGGATAGGGGAAAATATGTGCAAGTGGGTTAAGAACTGGCTCATGGATAGGAAACAAAGGTGGTTATTAATGGAGCACACTCGAACTGGGTCACGGTTAGCAGTGGGGTACCACAGGGGTCAGTATTGGGGCCGCTTCTCTTTAACATATTTATTAATGACCTTATAGGGGGTATACAGGTAGTATTTCAATATTTGCAGATGACACTAAACTCTGCAGGGTAATCAATACAGAGGAGGACAATGTTATATTACAGAAGGATTTATGTAAACTTGAAGCTTGGGCTGATAAATGGCAAATGAGCATTAATGTGGATAAATGTAAGGTCATGCACTTGGGTAGAACAAACAAGATTGTATATTATGTGCTTAATTGTAAAACACTGGGCAAAACTGTCACTGAAAAAAGGACCTGGATGTATGGGGTGGACGACAAACTCACATTTAGTGGCCAGTGTCAGGCAGCTGCTGCAAAGGCAAATAAAATAATGGGATGCATTAAAAGAGGCATAGATGCTCATGAGAACATAATTTTACCTCTATACAAGTCACTGGTGCGACCACACTTAGAATACTGTGTACAGTTCTGATCTCCGGTGTATAAGAAAGACATAGCTGAACTGGAGCGGGTGCAGAGAAGAGCGACCAAGGTTATTAGAGAACTGGGGGGTCTGCAATACCTGGACAGGTTATTTCACTTGGGGTTATTTAGTTTAGAGAACGAAGGCTTAGGGGTGATCTTATTACAATGTATAAATATATGAGGGGACAGTACTAATCTTTCTAATGATCTTTTTACTCTTAGACCTGTGACGGGGACAAGGGGACATCCTCTACGTCTGGAGGAAAGAAGGTTTAGTCATAATCACTTACGCAGATTCTTTACTGTAAGAGCATTGAGACTATGGAACTCTCTGCCGTATAATGTTCTAATGAGTGATTCACTACTAAAATTTAAAAAGGGACTGGATGCCTTTCTTGAAAAGTATAATATTACAGGCTATATTCACTAGATTCCTAGATATTGCGTTGATCCAGGGAGCTAGTCTGATTGCCTAATGTGGAGTCGGGAAGGAATTGTTTTCCCCAATTTGAAGCTTACTGTTTGCCACTTGGGTTTTTTTTTTTGCCTTCCTCTGGATCAACATGTTGGGGCAGGTTAGGTTAGTATATTGGTTGAACTAGATGGATTTAAAGTCTTCCTTCAACCTTAATAACTATATTACTATGTTACTATGTTACTATGATCCTTTTACAATGTGACAGCCCTTGAGATATTTGTATACAGCTATTAAGTCTCCTCTCAGTCTTCTCTTTTGCAAGCTAAACATTCCCAAATCCTGCAACCGTTCCTCATAGGACATGGTTTGCAGGCCAGTCACCATTCTAGTCACTCTTCTCTGAACTTGCTCCAGTTTGTTGATGTCTTTTTTAAAATGTGGTGCCCAAAACTGGACACAGTATTTGTGTCGACCCGCCACCACAATTGTGGATTACAGGGCAATGGGGTACTCAGAGCCGAGCCCATGGAAGTCTATGGGGGTTTTGTCACAGGTAGCTGTGGCTCGGTCTGTGGCCCGGGCGGTCTGGCGTATGTTGGGGATATATTTACAGGGGATTGATTTATGTACAGTTCGTGACGCCACCTGTAGTATTCTGGTAATTCGTACCAGCGCTGCTGTAGATCTTGAGGGGATGGTGAGGCAGCTAGATGTCGGGTCCCCCACAGGTGGGGACTGGTCCCTCAAAGTCTATGGGATTTGTGAAGTCGGGTGCAGATAAAGAACACAGTCTCACACGGTCAGCGTCTTTCCATACCTTTACTTGTAAGATGTTCAAGCAGGTCCCAGGGAGGCTGATCCAAGGAGAGTGTATCTTGAGACAGCAGCTGGACAAGTTAGGGGCCTCCTTTAACTCCAATAAAACGAGTACAACCAGCCTGAAGCGTAGTTCCCTCAAATCTCCAGCTAATCTTTAGCTGTACCTGCCCAGTCAGCTTAGTGTTAGGGGCCTTCCTGTGAAGGAGCTGAATTCTTATTTTGTCCTGCAGAACTCCAAAGTCTTCACTCCCCCTGACCCAGTTACGTACTGACTATAAGGGGCTTGTCTGCCGCGACCTAGGGTCCGGTAGATTCCTGGTTTTCTTATCACTGTGCTTGAAACAACAGTGACCCTTCGGTCCCAGTGACGGGTGCAATGTGCTGGACTTCTTCAATCCGTAAGCACTAATCCTATAAATCCACTTGCCTTTCGCCTTGTCCACGCTGGTAACATAAGCACTCAAACTAGCCAAGGGTCGAGCAGTCACTTCTTTCTTTTCCTTTCTACGAAGTTAGCCACAGATGCTCAGTTATCACAGGCAGGAGCACGTCTCTGAACCTGATACCGTCTTTAGACAGGATGCTGAAGACTTTCTGTACTAAAACTTCTTCTTTCCTTCAGTGTATGCTGAGGAGGTGATACAGCTCTGACTAGACTAAGGTGTATCCAGACACCTATACCAGACTCCACGATATGAACTGGTGATAAAGCAGGCTAGACTCCTTTCTCCCTCCAGACGTCTTCTCTCTCAGTAGTCTAGACACTCACTCCACACGTCCTCACTGTCCGAAGACAGGAACTAGACTAATCACTCTAAAACACATACCTTGACCACTCCCTCCAGAGTATACTCCACTACCCTAAGGGTGTGTCTAGTATATGCTGAGTGAATGAATATTTAGCATTAAACTGCTGTCTCGCCACACACTCTCCAGGGTACTGCGTGTGCCTACCACCAGGGCTACACATTCCCCATGGTAAAAGACAGCACTCCCGGGCTGTAAAATACAAAAGACATTTTTGTTTATGCATAACAACAAACATTAACTTCTTCCCATTCGGGAGGTACGAATATCTTGAACGTTGCATAAACATAGAAAAATACACAAAGTATCAAATATCATTCAATAAATAAATATACAATATACTTGTGAAGGACCCGCACCAAACCTTCAACGTGGGTCCTGGGTGGGCTGCAGGACGTCCGATTGCAGACCTCACTCAGTGCCACACCATACGGGTTTTGTTTTCAGAGGTAGTTGTAATGGTTTATGTAAAACCAAGATAGGGCACCGAAGCGCAACTATTTACAAGTAAGTTCTGGGTTAGCATAGTCCTTAACCTCCAAGTCCAATGTAAAACCAAAATAGATATAATATCACATTATACTAAAGTGCAACACTTTTCTGGTTACTATGTATCATTTATCATTTATCAATTACCAATTACCAATTACCAATTACCATTACCCAGCCGGGCATTCTACAGTATATATATTCACTATATAAATTGTGCAAAACTTTACAAACATTTCAAACTTTTACTATATTACTGATGGTAGACCCGATAGGATCTCACCAACTCTTTACTTATTATTCATTTTCATCACACTTTTCCAATACATTTTCCACCCCGGGGGCTGGAACAACGCAATGGGCCCTTGATCCAGGACCAGCAAATCATGTGCTGCGATCAGGGTCTGGGTCGCCACAGTTCTGGTGCGAACCTCTAGGGGCGCAACTGGTACAGTCTCTCTACACGACACCGATTGCGTCTCAATTACAGTTAGCGTATGGACCGCGTTAGGGATTGCGATCGAGACTGTGTCGCATGTTGCGATGAAGAGGTGACTTTAATTCGCGATGAACTCTGGGTCGCATGTTGCGATGACTTTGCAGGGGGCGATGCTGGGGCACGGCCGGATACTGCTTGAGCTGGGAACGGGACGCTGCGGTAATGGTGACGGTACCTGCGTCTGGGACGGGGTCACGGACGATGGTGACATTCAGGGCATACCACCCCTTCATTCCCCAATGCCGCGTATATGTGACGATATCTCCGTTTGCTAAGTCCCTCCCGGATGACCTTGCGGCAGGTGGGATTCTACGTCACGCCTGCTGACAAAGACCGCTGGGTAGAGGCCCGGTTCACGGATAAAGCCCCAGCCCTTTCGGAGCTGGAACTCAGTCACACACCCCTGCCGCCGCGGTTCCCGTAAGGTACCTTTGTCGCGACGGACAGTCTCCTTGTCGGCAATCAGCTCGGCAAATTGTCGCTGACGGTTCCTCTGAATTTCCCGTTCTTCCTCCTGCTGGCGCCTCTTCTTCTCCTCTCGACTCTGCCATTCCTGTTCCCACTGGGCGGTATAGGCGACGTCATCCAGGCGCGCCATTTCGTCCCAGTCCACATCTGGTAGTGACGGACAGGACCCCTCCGGTGTCCCTGCCGGGGGCCGATAATCTGCTGCGGCCTCTTGGCCGGGCGGGCGTTCCGGGATTGGCTGTACCTCCTCAACCTCCTTCGCTTCCACGCTTCACCAGTGGGATCGGAACGGTACTTTCGGGGGCAGCCTCCGGTTGCTCCTTCGCCTTGGGCAGCAGACTCTTCGGTATTTGGAATCGTGGGGGTTCATTGAGGGGAGAGGACGCCGTGTTCGTTAGTTGCCACTGCAGCAGGTTACATCGGCGTCTCTCAATCTCCTCCAGTCCAGGTTGGACCATCTTCTTTAGGTGTGCGTTCTCCTCCTGAATCTCTAGCAACGCCTGTTGCAGGTGCAGGATCGCATAAGACTCTGATGCCGATGGGAGCTTGGCGGGGGCACGGGGCCTGCCTTCCTCCGCTGCCCCGCTCGGCTGCACACGTCCTGCCTCCATCATGTTCCAGAAGATCTCCTCTTCTTTCTGCGGAGACATCCGGTCTCTTCCGTGGAGGTGGGGTTTGCGTCTCCTCCTCCTCGCAGGGAAGGTGAAGAGGAGGCGGACCTCCTTTGCTGTAGGGCAGGACCGCACGTTGCAATAGCACTTTGAGAGGGCAGGCATTTTCTTCGCGCCACAGGGGGGTAGACGCCCACGAAGGTACGCCCACCTTCTTCTCCAGCGCCTGAGGGCGCGAATATGGCGACAAAAATGGCGATTTTGGCGCCAAAAGTGCAAACAGTCCTTTTTCACCAAAACAATTCCTTAGGCACATAGGGCTCGCAATTCTGCGAGTTTCGCATCCTGTTCGTGACGCCAAGTTTTTGTGTCGACCCGCCACCACAATTGTGGATTACCAGGGCAATGGGTACTCAGAGCCGAGCCCATGGAAGTCTATGGGGGTTTTGTCACAGGTAGCTGTGGCTCGGTCTGTGGCCCGGGCGGTCTGGCGTATGTTGGGGATATATTTACAGGGGATTGATTTATGTACAGTTCGTGACGCCACCTGTAGTATTCTGGTAATTCGTACCAGCGCTGCTGTAGATCTCTGAGGGGATGGTGAGGCAGCTAGATGTCGGGTCCCCACAGGTGGGACTGGTCCCTCAAAGTCTATGGGATTTGTGAAGTCGGTGCAGATAAAGAACACAGTCTCACACGGTCAGCGTCTTTCCATACCTTTACTTGTAAGATGTTCAAGCAGGTCCCAGGGAGGCTGATCCAAGGAGAGTGTATCTTGAGACAGCAGCTGGACAAGTTAGGGGCCTCCTTTAACTCCAATAAAACGAGTACAACCAGCCTGAAGCGTAGTTCCCTCAAATCTCCAGCTAATCTTTAGCTGTACCTGCCCAGTCAGCTTAGTGTTAGGGCCTTCCTGTGAAGGAGCTGAATTCTTATTTTGTCCTGCAGAACTCCAAAGTCTTCACTCCCCCTGACCCAGTTACGTACTGACTATAAGGGGCTTGTCTGCCGCGACCTAGGGTCCGGTAGATTCCTGGTTTTCTTATCACTGTGCTTGAAACAACAGTGACCCTTCGGTCCCCAGTGACCGGGGCAATGTGCTGGACTTCTTCAATCCGTAAGCACTAATCCTATAAATCCACTTGCCTTTCGCCTTGTCCACGCTGGTAACATAAGCACTCAAACTAGCCAAGGGTCGAGCAGTCACTTCTTTCTTTTCCTTTCTACGAAGTTAGCCACAGATGCTCAGTTATCACAGGCAGGAGCACGTCTCTGAACCTGATACCGTCCTTTAGACAGGGATGCTGAAGACTTCTGTACTAAAACTTCTTCTTTCCTTCAGTGTATGCTGAGGAGGTGATACAGCTCTGACTAGACAAGGTGTATCCAGACACCTATACCAGACTCCACGATATGAACTGGTGATAAAGCAGGCTAGACTCCTTTCTCCCTCCAGACGTCTTCTCTCTCAGTAGTCTAGACACTCACTCCACACGTCTCACTGTCCGAAGACAGGAACTAGACTAATCACTCTAAACACATACCTTGACCACTCCCTCCAGAGTATTACTCCACTACCCTAAGGGTGTGTCTAGTATATGCTGAGTGAATGAATATTTAGCATTAAACTGCTGTCTCGCCACACACTCTCCAGGTACTGCGTGTGCCTACCACCAGGGCTACACATATTCAAGATGAGGTCTGACCAAAGAGGAGTAGAGGGCAATAATGACTTCACGTGATCTAGACTGTATGCTTCTGTTAATACATCCTAGAATTGTATTTGCCTTTTTTGCTGCTGCATCACACTGTTGACTCATGTTCAGTCTGTGATCTATTAGTATATCCAAGTCTTTTTCACATGTGCTGTTACTTAGCCCTATTCCTCCCATTTTGTATATGCTTTTTCATTTTTATTGCACAGATGTAGTACTTTGCATTTTTCCCTGTAAAAAACCATTCTGTTAGTTGCTGCCCACTGCTCCAGTTTATTTATATCTTTTTGAATCCTCTCTCTTCTTCTCCAGTATTAGCTATCCCTCCTAGCTTTGTGTCATCAGCAAATTTAATCAGCTTACCCTCAATTCCTTCACCTAAATCATTGATAAAGTGTTGAACAATACAGGGCCAGGACAGAGCCCTGTGGTACCCCACTTCAGACATTCTTCCAACTGGTTGTGCAGTTTGATGTTATCCACATCTAGTGGGTAGATGTGGATAACATAAAAAAAGTGTTAGGAAAGAGGGATTTAAATAACCTCGTCCAATTACAGTGTCCTTATAGACCCCGCCCCCTTAATAGTCGGCGGTAACACTTCTGGGTTAAACTAATTAACCATACCTCCTCTCTCACCTGCTGTCACCCGGCGTGTGTTCCATCGCCGCTGCTGTGCGTTCCACCGCCAGCATAGCGGCATACGGGAAGTGCTAGAGTCATGTGATCTATCACGTGATACAACGTGCATTTCATTCCTGATACTACAGAAGGCAATCCGATCATGTGACACGTCACATGATATACAACCTCCGATAATAATGGGAATTCAAAAAATCTATTCATATCTCATCGGGGATCATAAAAATCATTCCCCTTACGGCGATATACTCAAAGAACAATTTTAATAATAAAAATGATCATTAATTTCATTTCATATCCGGGTTTTCTTATATATCAAAATCCAGCAGTTATAAGAGAAAGCATATTGATTAACAATACTAGATATTAATAATAAACAAAATATATCGATATAGTAACCAAAGATTTGGAACCATATAAGGTATATATATATATAAATGGGTATGTAAGCAAAATATCTCATCCATAAACCGGGTTTGAGCCCCACAAAGGTAATTTCACTAGAAAAACTAAAAAACTAAATAAAGCACGCATTGGACAGGCATTCATTTAGCCCTTTTGGGGTGAGGGATTGCATTCTGAAAATCCGCTCCGTCTCCCGTCTTGAATAAGTCTGTCCATATCCCCCCCCTAGTTTTGGGCTTCACAAATTCCACCATACAGAAATTATTTTCTTTGGTACATCCATTATGCACCTCATTCATGTGGCGGGCTACAGGTGTATCCCGCTTGTTCCTAATATCACATAGATGTTCACCTACTCTTACCCTTAGTTCCCTAATTGTTTTACCAATATAGTCCTTCGGGCAAGTGCAGGTGGCTTTATACACCAAACCCGCGGTTTTACAATTTCCAAAATCCCTAATCGTGTATGTCCTCCCATTAGCTGAGCTGTTGAAGGTCTTCCCTGCGACATAAACCCGCATTTTAAACAATTCCCACATCTGAAAAAGCCCAATGGCTTCCTATCCAGCCAAGTACCTGGCCCTTTAGGCCTCTGATACAGACTATGGACCAGCTTATCGCCAATAGATCTACCTATCCTATAAGTGACACTGGGATATGGAGCCACAAACTTTTTTAGATTGGGATCTGCCAATAGTATCCCCAGTGTTTTTTAAGAATATGGTACACTGATCCAATTGTGCATCATAGGTACCAATGAATCTAACCTTTTCGTTATTTTGATCTCCAGTGTCTCTTTTTCTTAGGAGGGATTGTCTATCTGCAAAAAGTGCTTCATTCATTGGTCCATCTAGAGTTTCACGCGGATAGTCTCTAGCTATAAACCTGTCATATAGGTCACTGGCTTGTCTCCTAAAGGTACTCAAATCAGAACAGTTCCTCCTATACGTAGGAACTGTCCCTTTGGTATTCCCCTTTTCAGGGTGCCTGATGATGGCTTGTCCACCTTAAGAGATTATTCGTAGAAGTGGGTTTGCGATATGTGCAAGTCCTTATGCTACCATCAAGTTCCTTAGAAATGGTCAAGTCTAGAAAGTTTATACTTCTATCATGATGTTCTGATGTGATCTAAGCCCAATGTCATTAATATTGATTGTCTCAATGAAACGGAGGAACTCCGCCTCGGGGCCAGACCAAAAAATCAAGATGTCATCAAAATATCTGGCCCAGAGGCTGATATATTCGTTCCACCATTCTCCCTCCCCCCAAAAATTAGGGTTTCCTCCCACCAGCCCAGGAAGATGTTAGCATACGTGGGGGCACAAGGGCTCCCCATCGCAGTACCCCTGAGCTGGTGGAAGTACTTACTATCAAAGAGGAAATAATTGTGGGTAAGGCAGAAGAACAGAAGTTTTTCAATGAACATGTTATGTCCTCGACATTCAATAGCTCTAGGCTGGAGAAAATGATTGATTGCTCTCATTCCAGCTATATGGGGTATGCTGCTGTACAGAGCTTCCACATCAATAGAAGCCAAAAATGTGTCTCCATTAACAGAATCCCCTACAACAGACTAAGAAGATGTGAAGTATCCCGGACAAAGGAAGGAAGAGATATAACAAAGGGTCTAAGTATCTTATCCAAATAGATGCCACTATTCTGTGCCAAGGATTCAATTCCCGCCACAATTGGATGACCTCTCAGGGGAACTAAGCCTTTATGAACCTTGGGGAGGGCATAGAATGTTGGTATAGTGGGATGGGTAGGTTGCAAGAACCTCCATTCATTTTCTGATAGCAAACCTGCCTCCTTAGCTTCACTCAAAATGCCAGTCAAATCCTCCTGATATTTAAGAGTCGGGTCACCTTTTAATTTTTCATATGCACCAGGTTCAGATAGCAGTAATTGACACATCCCCAAATAGACATGATGGTCCATAAGCACCAGATTACCGCCTTTATCGGAAGGCTTTATAACGATGTTACAGTTTTTTCTAATCCCTCCAGTGATTTCCTCTCTCTCTCAGAGAGGTTACATACATCTTGATTTATCAACCGTGGGATTTTACATAAATCCGCCTCTACCAGCTTGATAAAGATGTCAACGCTGGTGATGTCACTTATAGGCGGCATTCTGGTGCTTTTACTCTTAAGATCCGTAAATGGACCCTTACCCCTTTCCACTTCATTTTCCCTCAATAGACCTGTCAGTGCCTGTAGTCCATCAATATACTCCTCTGATAGGCTAAGACTACGACACTGCTCCAAATTATGTCTCTGGAAAAATTACCTTTGTGGGGCTCAAACCCGGTTTATGGATGAGATATTTTGGCTACATACCCATTTATATATATATACCTTATGTGGTTCCAAATCTTTGGTTACTATATCGATATATTTTGTTTATTATTAATATCTAATATTGTTAATCAATATGCTTTCTCTTATAACTGCTGGATTTTGATATATAAGAAAACCAGGATATGAAATGAAATTAATGATCATTTTTATTATTAAAATTGTTCTTTGAGTATATCGCCGTAAGGGGAATGATTTTTATGATCCCCGATGAGATATGAATAGATTTTTGAATTCCCATTATTATCGGAGGTTGTATATCATGTGACGTGTCACATGATCGGATTGCCTTCTGTAGTATCAGGAATGAAATGCACGTTGTATCACGTGATAGATCACATGACTCTAGCACTTCCGGTATGCCGCTATGCTGGCGGTGGAACGCACAGCAGGGGCGATGGAACACACGCCGGGTGACAGCAGGTGAGAGAGGAGGTATGGTTAATTAGTTTAACCCAGAAGTGTTACCGCGACTATTAAGGGGGCAGGGTCTATAAGGACACTGTAATTGGACGAGGTTATTTAAATCCCCTCTTTCCTAACACTTTTTTTATGTTATCCACATCTACCCACTAGATGTGGATAACATCAAACTGCACAACCAGTTGGAAGAATGTCTGAAGTGGGGTACCACAGGCTCTGTCCTGGGCCCTGTATTGTTCAACATCTTTATCAATGATTTAGATGAAGGAATTGAGGGTAAGCTGATTAAATTTGCTGATGACACAAAGCTAGGAGGGATAGCTAATACTGGAGAAGAGAGAGAGAGGATTCAAAAAGATATAAATAAACTGGAGCAGTGGGCAGCAACTAACAGAATGGTTTTTAACAGGGAAAAATGCAAAGTACTACATCTGTGCAATAAAAATGAAAAAGCATATACAAAATGGGAGGAATAGGGCTAAGTAACAGCACATGGAAAAAGACTTGGATATACTAATAGATCACAGACTGAACATGAGTCAACAGTGTGATGCAGCAGCAAAAAAGGCAAATACAATTCTAGAATGTATTAACAGAAGCATACAGTCTAGATCACGTGAAGTCATTATTGCCCTCTACTCCTCTTTGGTCAGACCTCATCTTGAATACTGTGTCCAGTTTTGGGCACCACATTTTAAAAAAGACATCAACAAACTGGAGCAAGTTCAGAGAAGAGTGACTAGAATGGTGACTGGCCTGCAAACCATGTCCTATGAGGAACGGTTGCAGGATTTGGGAATGTTTAGCTTGCAAAAGAGAAGACTGAGAGGAGACTTAATAGCTGTATACAAATATCTCAAGGGCTGTCACATTGTAAAAGGATCATAGTAACATAGTAACATAGTAATATAGTTATTAAGGTTGAAGGAAGACTTTAAATCCATCTAGTTCAACCCATATACTAACCTAACCTGCCCTAACATGTTGATCCAGAGGAAGGCAAAAAAAAAAAACCCAAGTGGCAAACAGTAAGCTTCAAATTGGGGAAAACAATTCCTTCCCGACTCCACATTAGGCAATCAGACTAGCTCCCTGGATCAACGCAATATCTAGGAATCTAGTGAATATAGCCTGTAATATTATACTTTTCATGAAAGGCATCCAGTCCCTTTTTAAATTTTAGTAGTGAATCACTCATTAGAACATTATACGGCAGAGAGTTCCATAGTCTCAATGCTCTTACAGTAAAGAATCTGCGTAAGTGATTATGACTAAACCTTCTTTCCTCCAGACGTAGAGGATGTCCCCTTGTCCCCGTCACAGGTCTAAGAGTAAAAAGATCATTAGAAAGATTAGTACTGTCCCCTCATATATTTATACATTGTAATAAGATCACCCCTAAGCCTTCGTTTCTCTAAACTAAATAACCCCAAGTGAAATAACCTGTCCAGGTATTGCAGACCCCCCAGTTCTCTAATAACCTTGGTCGCTCTTCTCTGCACCCGCTCCAGTTCAGCTATGTCTTTCTTATACACCGGAGATCAGAACTGTACACAGTATTCTAAGTGTGGTCGCACCAGTGACTTGTATAGAGGTAAAATTATGTTCTCATGAGCATCTATGCCTCTTTTAATGCATCCCATTATTTTATTTGCCTTTGCAGCAGCTGCCTGACACTGGCCACTAAATGTGAGTTTGTCGTCCACCCATACATCCAGGTCTTTTTCAGTGACAGTTTTGCCCAGTGTTTTACAATTAAGCACATAATTATACATCTTGTTTGTTCTACCCAAGTGCATGACCTTACATTTATCCACATAATGCTCATTTGCCATATATCAGCCCAAGCTTCAAGTTTACATAAATCCTTCTGTAATATAACATTGTCCTCCTCTGTATTGATTACCCTGCAGAGTTTAGTGTCATCTGCAAATATTGAAATACTACTCTGTATACCCCCTAAAGGTCATTAATAAATATGTTAAAGAGAAGCGGCCCCAATACTGACCCCTGTGGTACCCCACTGCTAACCGTGACCCAGTTCGAGTGTGCTCCATTAATAACCACCCTTTGTTTCCTATCCATGAGCCAGTTCTTAACCCACTTGCACATATTTTCCCCTATCCCCATTGTTCTCATTTTATGTATCAACCTTTTGTGAGGCACCATATCAAAAGCTTTTGAGAAGTCCATGTACACCACGTCCACTGCTTCCCTTGGTCCAGTCCGGAACTTACCCCTTCATAAAAGCTTATCAGATTAGTCTGACAAGAACCGTCCCTCGTAAACCCATGTTGATATTGGGTCATGAGGTTATTCTGCCTCAGATACTTCAATATAGTATCCCTTAAAAAACCCTCCAGGATTTTACCCACAGTAGATGTTAAGCTCACTGGCCTATAATTTCCAGGTTCAGTTTTTGTCAACTTTTTGAATATTGGCACCACATTTGCTATACGCCAGTCCTGTGGTACAGACCCCGTTATTATGGAATTTTTAAAAATAATGGTCTATCTATGACTGTACTTAATTCCTGCTGTACTCGGGGTGTATCCCATTCGGGCCCGGGATTTGTCATTTTAGTGATTTTTAGACGCCGCCGTACTTCCTTCTTGGTTAAGAAGGTGACATTTAATGGAGAAATTTTTTTTCTCACTGATCATGTTACCTGTCATGGGATTTTCTTGTGTAAATACTGTTGAAAAAAAGTCATTTAGCATATTGGCTTTTTCCTCATCCTTATCCACCATTTCATCCAGACTATTTTTAAGGGGACCAACACTAACATTTATTAGTTTCTTACTATTTATGTAGTTAAAGAATATTTTGGGATTATTTTTACTCTCTCTGGCAATGAGTCTCTCTGTCTCAATCTTTGCTGTCTTGATTTGCTTTTTGCAGAATTTATTTAATCTTCTATATTTATTTACTGCCTCATCACTACCATCATCTTTATTTTCTTTTGCACAAGGAAAGACTAGAAGCAATGGGATGAAACTGAATAGGAGACACAGATTAGATATTAGAAAAAACTTTTGACAGTTAGGGTGATCAGTGAGTGGAACAGGCTGCCACGAGAGGTGGTGAGTTCTCCTTCAATAGAAGTCTTCAAACAGAAGCTGGACCGATATCTTTTGATATCTTTTGGTCGACCCAGTCTGCAGCAGGTCGTCCATCCGAGAGAGGTGTGAGTATCTAACTCTGCTTAAATTGATTTGTTGATACTAGAACAGAGAAAAAGTCATCGTTGTAGGCCACTGTAAATATGGAGTGGTTACGGAAGCAGGCAGAGAAGTATGCTGGCACACCCCAGCTGGAGGGGGTTAATGTTGAAACCACGTGGTTAAATTGTATGCGTTGGTTTACCAAAGAAAACAGGGAACTAGATAGAAAAAATTCACTAGGGAAATCTAGTAGCCGAGTAGCGGCTTTGTGTAAGACAGTCATAACTTTTGATTAGGCTCTTGAAAGGCAGCTTACACGACAGTATATGTAAAAGAAAAAGGAATGGAGGGAAAGGCTCACCACAGCAAGAGAGATAAATCGTAAATATTTAAAAAAAATTATGAAAAATAAAATAATATATATAAAAAAGGAAAAATAAATAAAAGGAAAAAATAATAAAAAATAATAAATAGACAATTGAATGACAAAATAGTACAAAATAAATGTAATAATAATAAGGCCTTTATTAATACATAGCAACAAACAAAAACAAAATAACCACAATAATATATGTGTTAAAAAATATGAATATAAAACTGAACAGCAACGGCAATGTAGAATCACATAACTCAACCCACACAAAGTATATATGTATATAAATATAGATAAATAAATAACAATTAATATAAAATGAAATAAATATTATAAATAGGCTCTATTAATATACCAGGAAAAAATGAGAAAACCCTGCTCACAGCTGCAATTGATAAGGAATTAAAGTGCAACCAACTTGATGCAATCTACAAATTCAATTGAAAATTCAATACAGATAAAGTGAGTGCCCAAGTGCAATAAGTGTCCAAGTGCAATGAGTATAATAAATATTAAATGACAAAACTGTATCCAGCAAGCTGAGCTAAAAAATATATATAATGCCAGAAATATATTGTGCACAAGTAACGCCGTAACAAAGTGAGTGTCAGATAACCAGTGAACATCAGCCAACACTGGAGCAAAGGGTAAAATCAAATATATATACCTGAGAGCCGGTGTGGGTAAATAAATAGCCTGCTGAACGCGCCCCGACATGCGTTTCGGATCACAAATCCTTCGTCAGGGGAATGTGAGCTCAGCTGCATAAGTACTGGTATTTATAGTGCCTGTATCTGAAGAGGATCTAAAGACGGCGCATGTGCCGCCCAGATACAGACGGAGGTCGCATCACCGCAGGTGTCACGTGACCAAGTGTTTCCGGATACCTCCTTGACACTCGGTCTCAGAAAGACTCACTGCGATGCGACACCCTACGAGCCGGGTGGCGCATGCGCACAAATGATCCACCTCAGATCACAATTACAAAACATGCAATATATGCATGCAACAAAAATTGAATGAGCCAAACGCAGTATACATATGTAAAATTAATATAAATCCTGAGAATAAATTTAACATGGGCAAAATATACAAAATACAGCAAACATAATACATACATATATAAATATATCATAAATTACAATAATCCATATCCAATGGTAATAAATGGAATAAATTATATAGATACAAAAATCACATACTGCAATGCATACATACATGTTTAATAAAATACAAAAATATTCATGAATCTACACGACAATAAATGCAAATCCATTGATATAACAGAAAAATATAAAAAATAATAAATAAAGAATACATCTAAATATACACTAAAGTAAGAGTGATAATAATGATAATAATAATAATGATAATAATAATAGAATACTAAATAAATATCATTCAAATAGTTAGTCTTTTCTTGTTAATTAATGAAGTCGTGAAGATAAATGCAATCCATACAAGCTGAGAAAAAAGAAGAAAAGAAAAAGTTAACTATAAAAATGGGATGAACGATAAACTCTCATTGAGGCCAAGTGGGGACATGGTCTGCAAAGTCCAAATCCACTTGGTCTCCAATTGCGCCAACCGTTTGCTGACTCCACCACCGTAATTTATTATGCCACGTGTCCCTGCTCCCTTATATATATTGGACTCACCACTCGCCAACTCAAGGTCAGAGTAAGGGAGCACGTTCTTGGCATTAGGGCGGCCAAAGAGGTAAAGGATATTTCATCCCTCAAAACTATACCTAAACATTTTAAATTACAACATGATTGTGATTCCTCTCTTCTAGTGGTTGCCGGTATAGATGTACTGCATCTACAGATGTACTGAATGCTCTACCCCAAGAAATTAGGACTATCCACAATTTGCATGGTTTCAGGCGCTCCCTCAAAACACATCTGTTCAGAGCGGCCTATCACATTCACTAATCAAAGTCATTCTATGTGTAAGTGTGTGTGTGTGTAGCCCATTCACTATCTCCATCCATCCCTCACTCCCTCAAGATGGCTGGACCATCATTGTAAATGCACCATTGTATATATACACCTGTACTTTGTATCTCCCCCACCTCATTGTAGATTGTAAGCTCTCACGAGCAGGGCGGCTTATTTTGCTTTAATTATTGTATTGTTAACGTTGTTACTTATGACTTGTGTTTTGAAACTGTTAAACTGTAAAGCGCTGCGGAATATGTTGGCGCTATAAAATAAAGATTATTATTATTATTATTATTATTATTATTGGTTTAAGGGGTGGTGGAGTCAGCAAACGGTTGGCGCAATTGGAGACCAAGTGGATTTGGACTTTGCAGACTATGTCCCCACTTGGCCTCAATGAGAGTTTATCGTTCATCCCATTTTTATAGTTAACTTTTTCTTTTCTTCTTTTTTCTCAGCTTGTATGGACTGCATTTATCTTCACGACTTCATTAATTAATAAGAAAAGACTAATTTCTGATTGATATTTATTTAGTATTCTATTATTATTATTATTATTATTATTAATATCATTATTATTATCATTATTATCACTCTTACTTTAGTGTATATTTAGATGCATTCTTTATTCATTATTTTTTATATTTTTCTGTTATATCGATGGATTTGCATTTATTGTCGTGGTAGATTCATGAATATTTTTGTATTTTATTAAACATGTATGTATGCATTGCAGTATGTGATTTTTGTATCTATATAATTTATTCCATTTATTACCATTGGATATGGATTATTGTAATTTATGATATATTTATATATGTATGTATTATGTTTGCTGTATTTTGTATATTTTGCCCATGTTAAATTTATTCTCAGGCATTTATATTAATTTTACATATGTATATTGCATTTGGCTCATTCAATTTTTGTTGCATGCATATATTGCATGTTTTGTAATTGTGATCTGAGGTGGATCATTTGTGCGCATGCGCCGCCCGGCTTGTGGGGTGTCGCATCGCAGCGGCGTCTTTCTGAGACCGAGTGTCAAGGAGGTGATCCGGAAACACTTGGTCACTTGACGTCTGCGGTGATGCGACCTCCGTCTGTGTCTGGGCGGCACATGCGCCTCTTTAGATCCTCTTCAGATACAGGCACTATAAATACCAGTACTTATGCAGCTGAGCTCACATTCCCCTGACGAAGGATTTGTGATCCGAAACGCGCTTTGGGGCGCGTTCAGCAGGCTATTTATTTACCCACACCGGCTCTCAGGTATATATATTCGATTTTACCCTTTGCTCCAGTGTTGGCTGATGTTCACTGGTTATCTGACACTCACTTTGTTACGGCGTTACTTGTGCACAATATATTTCTGGCATTATATATATTTTTAGCTCAGCTTGCTGGATACAGTTTTGTCATTTAATATTTATTATACCTATTGCACTTGGGCACATTACTCACTTTATCTGTATTGAATTTTCAATTGAATTTGTAGATTGCATCAAGTTGGTTGCACTTTAATTCCTTATCAATTGCAGCTGTGAGCAGGGTTTTCTCATTTTTTCCTGGTATATTAATAGAGCCTATTTATTAATATTTATTTCATTTTATATTAATTGTTATTTATTTATCTATATTTATATACATATATACTTTGTGTGGGTTGAGTTATGTGATTCTACATTGCCGTTGCTGTTCAGTTTTATATTCATATTTTTTAACACATATATTATTGTGGTTATTTTATTTTTGTTTGTTGCTATGTATTAATAAAGGCCTTATTATTATTACATTTATTTTGTACTATTTTGTATTCAATTGTCTATTTATAATTTTTTATTATTTTTTCCTTTTATTTATTTTTCCTTTTTTATATATATTATTTTATTTTTCATAATTTTTTTTAATATTTACGATTTATCTCTCTTGCTGTGGTGAGCCTTTCCCTCCATTCCTTTTTCTTTTACATATTTCTACCGGGTGGTCTGCCATCCATTGTTAGGAGGTTTGAATCTATTCATATTAAAATATATATTTGCTTTAAATAATTTTTTTATTTAGATTAATTGTTGTATTGATTCAATATCTTCTTATTTAATTGCTACACGACAGTATGTATATGGGATCACCCGGGGTGGGGCAGCGTATGGGGAGAGATTAGAACAGTTGAATGAGACATTGAAGCAAGCAGAGGAAACACAAAAGGAGGGGGTTGAGTTGCTGCATTTGTGAGCACTTATAGCACAGATGGAGTCTGCAGTGGGGAAGTGCGGGGCTGATGTAGATACAGCCAAATGTCCCTGGTCCATCTTAAATTTGTTAAAAATTTGCCTAATTGGGAGGAAAGTAAGAAAGTATTTCGTAATGTTCTAGGTTTTGAGTCATGGCTAGATAAATTTCAAATTAAATCGAAGGAAGATGCTTCCCGTTATTTCATGTCTTTTGTGCCTCCTAAGTTCATGTCCCATCTTAAAGCCCAGGAAGCTAAAGGAATTCAGTATGATCTGACAGAACCCCAGGGAAGAATGAAGTTTGTGATTTCACAGAAGTTAGGGGGGAGAAAGACCTCTCTGGCATTGTTAGATTCCTTTAAAATTAAGAAGGGGAGTGATCTCAGAGTAGAGGCAGATAAATGGGTTGCAGCCTGGTGTGTTGTATTTGATAAGACCTTAGACACTATGGACCAGGGTGATAAATTTGCTATGATGGAACAATTTGTGAAAAAGGTGCCCCTGGAAGAAGTTTTAAATCAAGAGTTTTGCAAAATGCTGAATCTATTGAAGATGTTGTGGAGGCTTTGTTGACCAATGTTAGGACAATGCAGTCCGAGGTGAAGGGTGATGAGTCCAATGATTTTGCATACCATTCACCTGGGGTGTATCTGCTGATTCAGGAAGGCCAGGAATTCTGAGGGGGTATGCGCAGCTGCCGAGAATGGGCAGGTCCGTTCGGCAGATCCCCCACAGGATCCCATGAGGGATCCTCCCCTGTGTTACTTTTGCGGACATCTAGGACACGTTAGACATTTTTGTCCCAACCTGGTGCCAGAGACTGTACCCCGAGAACCCCGGGTGCCATTTAATCCCCAGCAGCCCCGGGAGTTCTCTAGACCACCTTTCGGAGTTACACCTCTGTATCCAGCAGTGAATGACCCTAGGCAGTATCAGCAGTATAACGGTCTCCAAATGGTTAACCCAGTCTCTCAGGAGCCTTCTGCTTCTGCTCCTTCCCCAATAGCTACCACTCATACAAGCCTGGAGGTCCATGCTATTCAGGGAGGGGTCACTCCTCCCCATCCCTATCCCCCCTGATCAAGGAGCTAAGGGAACATGAGGACCGGACCCTGACTGAGGAATGGATCTCTTTGTAGCGGGGGTGGCAGCTGTTGGACGGAAGACATGTCCAGATGGGGATGATGGATTTTTCGGTCTTCCCACTGCAGGTAACACTGATTGATGGAGTGCTCCCCCTGTTCCCCTTGCCCTCCTTGCCTCCCTTTCCCTGGGCAAGGACAGAAGACAGTATGTCAGAGGGAGAATAGAGGGCTGCCATGGGAAGACATCCTCATCAATACAGGAGCCTCAGTTTCAGTAACAGGACACAAATTGCAGTCACCCCCTGGACTGCCTGAGACTACCACTTTGGTAGGATTTGAGGGCTCCTGTATTCAAGCAGTAAAAAGTCGTCCAGTGAACCTGAGATTTCAGGACTCAGAGGATCGAAGCAAAGGGGTCTTCGATGTGCTTTTTGGGTAAACCCACAGTTATGGTCCACTATTTTGGGTACTGATGTTTTGGGAGCAATGGGAATCGTTGTTGATTTATGTAACAAAGTAAGTCTTGTGGCGGAATAAAGAAGCAACTATCTGTTCTGTAATTGTACCTGTGGAGGAGGATGAGGAGAGTCACAAGTTACCCATTGCTAGTTTCGGATTATGTACAGTCATGGCCAAAAGTTTTAAGAATGACACAAATGTTATATTTTCACATGATCTGCTGCCCTCTGGTTTTTATGTGTGTTTGACAGATGTTTTTATTACAGACAGAAATATAATAATTGCAAACATATGAGTAACAAAAGCTTATATTGACAGTTAGAATGAGTTAATGCAGCAAGTCAATATTTGCAGTGTTGACCCTTCTTCTTCAGGACCTCTGCAATTCTCCCTGGCATGCTCTCAATCAACTTCTGGACCAAATCCTGACTGATAGCAGTCCATTCTTGCACAATCAATGCTTTCATTTTGTCAGAATTTTTAGGTTTTTGTTTGTCCACCCGTCTCTTGATGATTGACCACAAGTTCTCAATGGGATTAAGATCTGGGGAGTTTCCAGGCCATGGACCCAAAATCTCTATGTTTTGTTCCCTGAGCCATTTAGTTATCATCTTTGCTTTATGGCAAGGTGCTCCATCATGCTGGAAAAGGCATTGTTGATCGCCAAACTGCTCTGGAGGGTTGGGAGAAGTTGCTCTTGGAGGACATTCTGGTACCATTCTTTATTCATGGCTGTGTTTTTAGGCAAGACTGTGAGAGCCGATTCCCTTGGCTGAGAAGCAACCCCACACATGAATGGTTTCAGGATGCTTAACAGTTGGCATGAGACAAGACTGGTGGTAGCGCTCACCTTGTCTTCTCGAATGAGGCGTTTTCCTGATGTCCCAAACTATCGAAAATGGGATTCATCAGAGAAAATAACTTTACCCCAATCCTCAGCAGTCCACTGCCTGTACCTTTTGCAGAATATCAGTCTGTCCATGATGTTTTTTTTCTGGAGACAAGTGGCTTCTTTGCTGCCCTCCTTGAGACCAGGCCTTGCTCCAAGAGTCTCCGCCTCACAGTGCGTGCAGATGCACTCACACCTGCCTGCTGCCATTCCTGAGCAAGCTCTGCATTGCTGGTAGCCCGATCCCGCAGCTGAAACACTTTTAAGAGACGGTCCTGGTGCTTGCTGGTCTTTCTTGGGCACTCTGAAGCCTTTTTGGCAACAATGGAACCTCTCTCCTTGAAGTTCTTGATGATGCGATAGATTGTTGACTGAGGTGCAATCTTTCTAGCTGCGATACTCTTCCCTGTTAGGCCATTTTTGTGCATTGCAATGATGACTGCACATGTTTCTTTAGAGATAAACCATGGTTAACAGAAGAGAAACAATGATGCCAAGCACCAGCCTCCTTTTAAAGTGTCCAGTGGTGTCATTCTTACTTAATCATGACAGATTGATCTCCAGCCATGTCCTCATCAACACCCACTCCTGTGTTAATGGAGCAATCACTGAAAAGAGGTTAGCTGGTCCTTTTAAGGCAGGGCTGCAATGATGTTGAAATGTGTTTTGGGGGATAAAGTTCATTTTCTAGCCAAATATTGACTTTTCAAGTAATTGCTGTTAAGCTGATCACTCTTTATAACATTCTGGAGTATATGCAAATTGCCATTAGAAAAAAAGTGAAGCAGTAGACTTTGTAAAAATTAATATTTGTGTCATTCTCAAAACTTTTGGCCATGACTGTACTGATGATAATGTTGAAAATGCTGACAATGATGTTTTGAAAAATGAATTGAAGCAAAGGTTCCCTGAATTTTGGATATCAAAGAAAACTGATTGTGGGTTAATGCAAACTCAGGTTAAAATTGATGGTGAAAAACTGCCACCTTTCCAGCGTCAGTACCGTATTCCTGAGGACGCAATCCCTTACATAAGGGTTGCAGTCAGTGAATTGGAAAAGCAAGGTGTTGTTGTGAAAGGTAATTCTCCATGTAACAGTCCTCTTCTACCTGTAAAAAAGGAAGATGGCAGTTTCCGAATGGTGGTAGAACTGAGACTTGTAAATAAGTGCACTCCCTCAGCAGCTCATCTTGCTGCATCTGTCCCTGAAGTTATGTCACAGCTGAGGAGTGATTGTAAAGTGTTTTCTTGTTTGGACATTGCAAATGGCTTTTTCTCAGTACCCCTAACACCTGAATCTGCCCTCCGCTTTGCATTCACTTTTGAGAATGTCAATACTTGTTCACGCGGTTGCCCATGGGATTTCACAGTTTCTGTGTATTTCCATCAGGCATTGGCTCAAGTGTTAGAACCCCTTGGCTACGGAGACAAAGTCCTACAATATGTGGATGATTTATTGATTCAAACTGTGGATGAATGTGAACACAAAGAGACCCTTGAAAATGTTTGTCAGGCTTTACAAGATCCAGGACTCAAAATGAGTCTAGACAAAGTACAATTGATGAAATCAGAGGTTAAATTTATGGGTGTGTCTGTCTCAGCAGAAGGAAAGAAACCCATGCATGATAGGGTTAAAGCCATTCAAGCTGTCCCCATACCAACTAATATTACTGATCTAAGAAAATTTTTGGGTCTTATCAATTTCTCTAGAGAATTTATTGAAGATTTTGCTTATCTGGGTAAACCATTGTATGATTTACTCAGAGATGTTGATAATAATTTTGCCCCTGTCAATATAGAGGGGGCAGCCTTACAGGCTTTTGAGGGATTGAAACGCGCCCTTAGGCAGCTACTGCATTGGTTAACCCTGATCTTCCCCTAGCAAATCAAGCTACAAAGGTGTTAAAATTGTTCATATCAATCAGTGTAGACTTCTTAATTATCTTACTGAGGTTTCTGGTAAGGACTGATACTCCACTTTTTTTTCTTTTTTCTCCAGGTAAGCCAAAGATTTTCATAATCGACTCCTGGGACTATGAACCTATTGGATGATCAGGAGAAGGTGTTTCACACTATACAGTGGGACTTTGATAGTGTGAGAGGGGGAGAATATCAGGAAAATCCGGAAGCCAAAGAATGAGAAGAAAAAGACCAATAGACTTAACTATTGTGCAACTTATTTTTTTTTGGGGGGGGACTAATATTTGAATTATTTTTTTTATCATGTGTTTGTGCTATTTTTAGGGACTTTTGCCTTACACACACGCACGTGCATAAAGTGCTGAATTACCTCAATATTCTTATTTTCAATAATTCACCCATGAATATTACAGCACTGTATGATGTACTCTGGATAGAGTACAAGAGGGGGACTTGTAAGAGAATGGTCAGCTATAATATACTGAGCTGCCATGATGAACCAGGCAGCCATCTCATGAAAGTTAGAAACCAACAGATTTAACTTATAAGAAAGAGCTAATAAGACGTAATTTGAAAAATGGATGGAGGATGTAAAATGAGATCATGTCTGCTAGCAAACCTAGCTGACGTGCATAAAGGAAAATTTGAACAATAGGGGAATAGGGTTAACAAATATATGGTCAATATGTGTATACGTGATAATGTTGGTAGAGAACAAACTCATTAAAATGTCAAATGCATGAATTTATGGATATAGTCTGGAGGCAGTGATAGGATTGAGGACAGTAGCTATAGATAACAATGACTTTTATGGGTTTTAGTGTTGTTTGGGGAAACGTTAATTAATGTTGTCGTATTATGTCATTATATTCTTTGTTCTAGAACACATGTTTCTCTCGTCAATATGATGTAACCATATATGCCCTTTGCTGCAAGGTGCAGCTTTCTTTGTTTGCATTATGTATAAAAAGCCCTGTTACTGTTGCTCGGGGCCATTCCATTGCCATTATGCCGAATCTTCGCCCGTCTGAATCCCTGCTTTGTGCCTGCATGCTTCTGCTCCACTGACTTTCTGTACCTGTTCTGCCTTGTATCTCTCAATAAACTTCAACCTCAGCTTGATAAGAGGATTGTCTACATCTTTTTCCCGGCTCTTCCAGCTCTCAGTAAGGACTTTTTCTTACAATATGTCTGGGATGATTTAGTGAATCCTGCTTTGAGCAGGGGGTTGGGCCAGATGGCCCAGGAGGTCCCTTCCAACTCTACCATTCTATGATTCTATGACTATATATTATCTGGATATCAGCGCTCTTGTTGTAGCATACAGATATTTAATCTTTACTCTTTTTATATCTGATCTTACATTATTTTTAACCTGCTATACCAATAAAATTTATATTACGTTTGCAATATTTGGATTTCTGGTCGGCTTTTTTATGTGTGTTTTCATGTTGGTTTTTACGACTGTCCTTTTTGTTCATTATTGTCCATTTTTCAGTAGTACAGTTTATAAGGTGGTATTTCAAGTCAATACAATTATTTTACTGTCTCCACTTTTATTAAACCTTTCTGTACTCTGAATCTGAGTCCCCTTTCTCCTTGTTATTTTTGTCTAAGAAAGATGTGCCTGATTACACCAGCATGTCTCAGACATAACTCGCTCCCTGAAAAATTCTTTGTTTGCCAGGGTGCATTTCAACACTGACACCTGGACAAGCAAGTATGGGGGCGTTACATCTCGCTTACTGGGCACTATGTGACTGGTGGCTGTGGGGCAGTCGGGGAAGGGGCTATTCCACAAGTCTTTCAATCCCCAAGCCTTGCAGGGCACATGGGGATGGAGAACTAAACCACTACACACCATAAGCTGGAGAACTAAACTGCTAAGACAACAGGGGCTGGAGAAATAAATTACTAAACAGCTATGATTGGAGAATGAAACAAATACACACCAGAACATGGAGCACTAAACTTATAGACAACAAGGGTTGGAGAACTAAACTAGTACACACTAGGGGATGGAGAACTAAAGCCCCAGGGCTTGCAGAACAAACCTCTGTATCTAACACTTTGTCCAGTGTTTCTACCTCCTCCACCTCTAGGGCCTCCACCTGCACCCTCACCTCTGCCTTAAGGAAACACACATTCCAACACTGCAGAGAGAATCCCCCCACCTTCATTCTGCGCAGCCAGGGCCCACAGCAATGAAGCAGTGATTAAATAATATGCCTTGGAGATTACAGTCATACAGATCAAGAGTTGTGGACAGCTATCCAATGCCGAGTTTTGAGTAATGGTTGTGTGGCACCCCAGAGGTCCAGTCACCACAGAGGTACTGCACCTCAGTCGGAGGTGTGGTGATCCACTCACAGGTAAGAAGGAAACATCACCCAGAACCCACACACTTACATCCAACACCAGACCTCTCAGGGCCTGGGATGTGCTAGGTAGTGGGTGTGGGTGGAGAAAAGTAGAGAAGGGGGATGAGCTTAGTGAGTGGTCTGCAAGATCACAGGTAGTGTGACAGTTGGAGCTCGGGAGGAGAGCTGAGAGGAGCTCAGGAGAGGAGCTGAAGGAAGAAGACAGTTGGAGAGAAGTTGGAGTTAGAGGAAGGAGTTGGTGCTGGGGACTTGAGCAGAGAGGTGCTCATCCCTGGATCAGAGGACAGCAGAGAGAGAAGAAAGACAGAGAGAATGAAGCTTCAGTGAGTGAGGAACGGGGCACGGGAAGTGAGGATTCCACCCGTGGCTCCTGAATCCAAGCTGACCGTAGTCTGGTGGAGGGACCAGGTGGCAGAAAGGGGACCGGTCCCAGTTTAGTGGAGAAACTGAGGACTCAGCTAGCTAAACGGAGGCTGCAGTATCTTTATGTGCTACGGCCACATCCACACACATTCGCTGAAAATGCAGCCAGATAGGACCAAGGGAACCTAGAGAACATTGGCTGACAAAATCTGAGGCTGCTGGCTTGGGACTCTGTGTGTGAAGGCACAGGAAAGGAGAGGAGAGAGCTAGTGCAGGGAGATGGCCAGGAAGGGAACATCTAAAGGGGGTTCTGAGACAGTGTTTCCCAATTTACCTGAGCGCTGTCTGGACCACCTACCCGGAGGTCACATCACCGCGGCTGGGGTTTGTACCAAAGAACTGTGAGTAAACTGAAAAGACTGCACCCTACTGTGTCCTCTGGTTAATTTACTGCGTCATCTGCCCTGCACCATAACCACCATCACCATCTTTAACACTTTAATTGCCCTGGGGCTTAGCTCTACCCATGGACAACACCTAAGTATATCCCTCATACAAGGCCATGAAGCAAAGTCATACAAGAAAACAAACAAAAGAGCTTCTGTGTAGCCCAGCTACGCAGGCACACATAAAGTCCAGGAGAGTGCACAGGAAGGTAACAGCAACGCTTGATATTCATTCACTGTCACTCACACTTTCAGACACACCCATCTGAGATATAAGGGGGAGTGACACGTGGCAGTCAGTCAGTCAGATCTTGAGGAAGTAGTGTTCAGTGGTACTTCAGTCTGTTAGCTTCTGTCTAAGGACAGAGCAGCCATTCAGTCTCGGTCCAGTTGGGACTTTGGAGGAAACTGAGAGCTGTGCAGCGAACTCTGGAGGAAGCTGACATTTTCCACAACTGCCACAAGTGCTTATGTTAAAAGCGGGAAGCAGGGCGAAGGGCACAGTGGAGAAGTTAGAGAAGTGCTTTAGGTATTGGATTACCTGCACTAAATTGCCGGACACCGGGGTCCGAAGCGTTGCTATTGTTTCAAGCATAGTAACAAGAAAACCGGAGGCATCTGGACTACAGGTCGCAGAGAGCAGCCCTAAGTGTCAATACGTAACCGGAGTCAGGTGGAACAGGGACTTTGAGTCAAGCGCAGACAAAAGTAAGGACTTGGTTTCATCACTTAGAAGGCTCCACCACAATGTTGGCCGGGCAGTACAGCTATTGAGAAAGCTGGAGATTCAGAGTTAACTTCGCTTCAGGCAAGTTGGACTCACATGTACATGGAAGTAAAGGAGGCCTCTAACCTGCTCAGCTGTTACCCGAATGTGCACTCTCCACCCCGACCAGCTCCCCGGGATCTGCTTGAACCACCATCAGTAAAAGGTATGAAAAGAAGCTGCATTGTGTTTGGCTGAATTCTTACTACTCCCTGCATCATCATCATCACCATAGACTTCCAGGGACCCGTCTCACCTGTGGGAGACTTACTACCAAGCTGCCCCATAACATCCCCTGTGAAAGTCCTTAGAGCAGCGCTGGTACAATTTACCAGAAACCGCAGGTGGCGTCACAAACTACCTATCCTTAAAATCCCCTGTAAATACCCCCCATTGTATGAGCGCCCAGGGCCACGGACCGAGTCCTGCTGCCAGTGACAAACCCCATAGACTTTCATGGGCTCGGTGCCGAGTACCCCATTGCCCTGGTACTAAGTGCGACTCAATCTTTGGCGTCACGAACAGGATGCGAAACTTGCAATTGTGAGTCCTGTGTGCCTATTGAACTGTTTATTTCATGAAAAAGACTGTTTGCTGTTTTTTTGCACCAAATACCGCCATTTTGCCGTCATATTGGCGCCCTGAGGCGCTGGGTGAAGAAGGTGGGCGTGCATTCGTGGGCGTGTACCCCCCCTGAGGCGCGAAAGATATGGCCGCCCTCTCCAAATGTTACTACAATGTGCGGTCCTGCCCCTCTGCTAAAGAAATCCGCCTCCTCTTCATCCTCTATGCGAAGAGGAGGAGACGCAAATCCCGCCTCCACGGAAGAGACCAGATTGTTCCTGATGGAAACTACACTCTGGCCTGGGACGAGATGGCGGAAGGACAGGAGAATCTGTGCCGAGGGCCGGAAGATTTTCTACCTGTGCCGGAGCTGTCCCCAGATAGGGACACCGACCCCGCCATGATGGAGCTGCGGAAGGAGAATGAGGAGCTAAGGAGGAAGCTCCAGGGTCGTGCTGATCTACAGGAGACGGAGAGACGCTGGCGCACCCAAACACAGCGGCTGCTGTGGGACGCAATGTTCTCTCCTACAAGCCAAGGGCCGTCTCCTGAATTCCTGAAATCGCTGCTGGAGAAGGCTGAGGGACGACCGGAGGTTACCGCCGAAAGTGCTGTACCTGATCCCACCGATGCGGAGGTGGAGGAGAAGGAGGCTGAGGAGGTATTGCCCGGACCGGAGTGCCAGTCAGGCCAGGAGGCTACCGCAGAGCACCGCTCCCCGGTAAGGTCACCGGAGGGGTCCCAGTCATCGTTGCCGGAAGTCGACTGGGACGAGATGGAGCGATTAGATGACGTCACCTATGCCGTACAGTGGGAAAGTGAGTGGCGCCGTCGTGAAGAGGAGCAGCAACGCCAAAAGCAGGAGAGAGAAAGAGACATCCAGCGGTCCCGACAGAAACAGCATGAGGAATTCATAGCTGACAAGGAGACCGTCCGCCGGGATAAAAGTACCCTACGGGAACAGCGGCGGCAGGGGTGCGTCACCGAGTTCCAGCTCCGCAAGGGCTGGGGCTTCATCCGCGAGCCAGGCCTCTTCGCAGGGGTCTTTGTAAGCCGCAGGGACGTAGAATCCCACCTGCCCATCGGTCATCCTGGGAGAGACCTGATTAATGGGGACATTGTGAGCTACACCCGTCATTGGGGTTTAAAAGGGTGGTATGCCCTGAACGTCTCCATCGTTAGTGACCCAGTCCCCGACGCCGGTACCGAGGCGTCCCAGTTCGGAGCTCCCACCGCACCAGGCCGTGCCCCAGCATCGCCCCCTGCTTCGCAATCGGCGACCTGCTCTGTATCGCAATCAGCGACCTACCCGGCATCGCCCACTACATCGCAATCAACAAAGTATCCCGCAACGCAACCTGCGACTCATTCTGGATCGCAACTGGATGATGCGACCACAGTTAAATCGCAGCCTAAGCCTGCATCTTTGATGAGAACCCAATATTTGCCTGAGACACCCGTTGCGTCCCAGGTGGTTCGCACAAGGACTGTGGCCACGCAAACACTGATATCGGGCCATGACTTATTTGTTATGGGATCCAAAGGGCATCGCGTCGTTCCAGCCCCAGGAGTGGAAGACGTAATTTAAAGTTTGTAAAAGTGAAGACCGGTAGGACCCAGACAGGGGTTTACCACATTCTAGAAATTGTATAAAGTTTTAAAGAAATAATTGCCATTTTTGCACTTTATTACTGTGTATGTATAGTGTTTACATATTGAGTAGAATACCCGGCTGGGTACAAGGAAAAGGAATTTTGAAAAATTAAAAAGTAATAATTGCCTATTTGCATAGAATACCCCGGTTGGGTAAATCCAGTTGAATTATATTGAGTAAACTTGAAAATTGAAGTTAATATATGTATTTAACCCTTCATGGACTGAGAGGCTGTGGACTGTGCCGGCCCAAGAACTTATCCTTGTAAATAGTTGCGCTTCGGTGCATTATCTTGGTTTTACATGAAACCACTACTACTATCTACCTCTGAAGAAAAACCCGTATGGTGGGCCTAGAGTGAGGTCTGCAGTCAGAAGTCCTGCAGCCCACCCAGGACCCACGTGGGAGGTTTTTCGTGCGGGTCCTCCACAAGTATCTTGTATATATGAGAATGTTTGATACTTTGATACTTTTGATACTTTTGTATTCTTCATTGTACAAATTGTAACGTTAAAGAAGTCGTACCTCCCGGATGGGAAGAGTTATAATGTTGTTGTTAATGCAAAACAAAATGTTCTTTTTTGTCTTTTACAGCCCGGGAGTGCTGTGTTTTACCAAGGGGGGATGTGTAGCCCAGCTACGCAGGCACACATAAAGTCCAGGAGAGTGCACAGGAAGGTAACAGCAACGCTTGATATTCATTCACTGTCACTCACACTTTCAGACACACCCATCTGAGATATAAGGGGGAGTGACACGTGGCAGTCAGTCAGTCAGATCTTGAGGAAGTAGTGTTCAGTGGTACTTCAGTCTGTTAGCTTCTGTCTAAGGACAGAGCAGCCATTCAGTCTCGGTCCAGTTGGGACTTTGGAGGAAACTGAGAGCTGTGCAGCGAACTCTGGAGGAAGCTGACATTTTCCACAACTGCCACAAGTGCTTATGTTAAAAGCGGGAAGCAGGGCGAAGGGCACAGTGGAGAAGTTAGAGAAGTGCTTTAGGTATTGGATTACCTGCACTAAATTGCCGGACACCGGGGTCCGAAGCGTTGCTATTGTTTCAAGCATAGTAACAAGAAAACCGGAGGCATCTGGACTACAGGTCGCAGAGAGCAGCCCTAAGTGTCAATACGTAACCGGAGTCAGGTGGAACAGGGACTTTGAGTCAAGCGCAGACAAAAGTAAGGACTTGGTTTCATCACTTAGAAGGCTCCACCACAATGTTGGCCGGGCAGTACAGCTATTGAGAAAGCTGGAGATTCAGAGTTAACTTCGCTTCAGGCAAGTTGGACTCACATGTACATGGAAGTAAAGGAGGCCTCTAACCTGCTCAGCTGTTACCCGAATGTGCACTCTCCACCCCGACCAGCTCCCCGGGATCTGCTTGAACCACCATCAGTAAAAGGTATGAAAAGAAGCTGCATTGTGTTTGGCTGAATTCTTACTACTCCCTGCATCATCATCATCACCATAGACTTCCAGGGACCCGTCTCACCTGTGGGAGACTTACTACCAAGCTGCCCCATAACATCCCCTGTGAAAGTCCTTAGAGCAGCGCTGGTACAATTTACCAGAAACCACAGGTGGCGTCACGAACTACCTATCCTTAAAATCCCCTGTAAATACCCCCCATTGTATGAGCGCCCAGGGCCACGGACCGAGTCCTGCTGCCAGTGACAAACCCCATAGACTTTCATGGGCTCGGTGCCGAGTACCCCATTGCCCTGGTACTAAGTGCGACTCACTTCACACTAGGCCATATCATAACAAACCAAATAATCTTTATTAGAAACACAATAAAACAGTAAAAACAAGGCAGATACCACAGAGTACAGGATAACAGGTGGGCATGTGGCACTCCAGGAGTTCGGTTGCCACAGTGACCTTGCCTCCCTCCAAGGGGGAGTAATGTCATGCCTGAAAGCAAGGAAGGATCCCGTTAACAGGTAACACACAAGCATACAACACTTTTCCTACTCCAGACCAGAAGGGGGAGCTCTTACACCTGATTTCTGGGTAGCTTTTCTAGAATATTCTGGCTGGGGGAGGAGTTAGTGAGTTAGTGCTGAGGAGCGTGGAGGAAGGACAAGCTGAGGTATTGGAGCTAAAGCTGAGCTCACTCCCAGGTCTGAGCGCCAGAAACTGGACCCCGAAGTCCGAGGCTGAGTGTGTAAACTAAAGCCCCAGCAGCAGAATCCGGAGGGCAGAAGACTCGACTACATAGCAGCACATGTGAGCCAGAGACTCCTTAGTGAAGCGATCCCTGAAGCAGGCTACAGTTGTCTGATATGCGAGTATAGTTCTACTTAAGTCACAGAGACAGAGAGAGGAGCTTGAACAGAGTTTACAACAGAAAGTACCTCAGAGAATAGCGCTAGAAAGGAGACCTCACATCCTACCTGAATAGGGGATTCCAAATTGCTTTCAGGCTGACTGACTCCAGCACCATCTGTAACCTAACCCCTGGACACTTTGCCTGCAGAACTGTGAGTAAATCTTTGGAAACTGCATCTTACTGTATCCTCTTCAGTTCTTCCTGCAACACCCACTAAACATTGCTACATCCCTTGCTAAATACTACATCTTTACCATCTATCTTATATTATGTCTGCCTTGGGACAGAGCTCTGCCTGTGGAGAGCAAAACCAACTCTACTGCATCACACCATCAGTCCCAGGGATCTGCACTGTAGCGCTGGTCACCTCTGACCAGAAACCACAGGTGGCGTCACGAACACCTTATCACAAACTCTATTATCCCTTGTAAATATTCCCCTTTTATTGGACGCCCAGGGCCACGGACCGGGTCACTGCCACTGTGACACTGCCCCTTTAAGAAGCGGCCTGGTACCGAGTACCCCACTGCCTGGCAGGCGATCCAGGTATAACCAGGAAAGACCATCACACAATGCTCAGATGCAAGAAAAAGGAAAAGATATGTGATACCAAAGTTGGTGTTATACTATTATGCACAAAAAAATATATATATAGCACTACCCATTGACATTGTATAGTCAATGGTTCTATATAGTCAAAAGCACTAAATGGCTAACATAGCCATAAACGAAATAGAACATGTATGACATGCTGTCTCCCATCTAGATCGCAACTCTGTGTCATTTACCAGAAAAGAGGGAAAAATTTGAACCCTAAGTCCTCTTGGAATCAAATTTCTAGAAATGTAATTTTCTAAGGACGTCTTATTCCACCATATCCTAGTATGGCAGTTCAATACATTTTTGAAAGTTTTCTTCAATGCTGTCTTCTGAACCGGCCCCTGTACTTATGGAGCAATACTGCTAAAAACATTCTGTGCATGTGCAGTCCAAGAAACATCTAAATCTAAATGTAAATGTATAATTAGATCGTAGGTGAATATAGGTGGCACTCACCTTTTTTAAATCTTGATATCTTGCATGTAGGTCACTTAGGACCATTAGGTGTTCAAAGGTGGATTTCTTCTGTGGTCGGTATGCTGCAAATCCCAGGTAGCTAGTACGCCACTCAGATCAAGTAACCATAGGAATGTTAACAAATAAACTTTTTACCAGGCTATTTGCGCTCCCGTAGGTGTAGGATCCAAGGCTTCTTATTATCCAAAAAAGGTTTTTATTTTTCTCAAGAAAAAGCACATAGATCTTTGAAAAAACCTAACCCATCATACAAGGCCATGAAGCACAGTCATACAAGAAAACCAAATAAAAGAGCTTCACACAAGGCCATATCATAACAAACCACATAATCTTTATTAGAAACACAATAAAACAGTAACAGCAAGGCTGATACCACAGAGTACAGGACAACAGGTGGGTATAAACAGGAAAGATCTTCACACAATGCTTACATGCAAGAAAAAGGAAAAGATATGTGATACCAAAGTTGGTGTTATGCTATTATGCACAAAAAATATATATATGGCACTATCCATTGCCAAAGTATAGCCAATGGTTCTATATAGTCAAAAGCAGTAAATGGCTAACATTTATAAAGAATACATAAATTGGCTAAAATAACATATCACAACATAATGGTGTGGATACTAATCCTGCATAGCATAAATATATAAACAATACAAGATGTAAGTAACATGTAAAAGATATAGTTACCTAAGAGGTCAAAACCCAGAGAACCCACCAAACCCTTGCTTCTTGAATGCCTCAAACTCATCTTGTGGGCATTCTTTCTGGAGTTTTTTGTATATCTCGTCTATTTCTAGACCCAAATCTTTTAATGTTTTACTGTTAATTTCAATCAAAATAGCCATAAACGAAATAGAACATGTATGACATGCTGTCTCCCATCTAGATCGTAACGCTGTGTCATTTACCGGAAAAGAGGGAAAAATTTGAACCCTTAGTCCTCTTGGAATCAAATTTCTAGAAATTAGTTTTCTAAGGACGTCTTATTCCACCATATCCTAATACGGCGGTTCAATAAATTTTTGAAAGTTTTCTTCAATGCTGTCTTCTGAACCGACTCCTGTACTTATGGAGCAATACTGCCAAAAACATTCTGTGCATGTGCAGTCCAAGAAGCATCTCTGCTTCTAAAGTCCATATTGGACAGGGATATAGTTTCAATCTGAAATTGACAAACACAGGAACACCTAAGTATATCTCTCATGCAAGGCCATGAAGCAAAGTCATACAAGAAAACCAATAAAAGAGCTTCACACAAGGCCATATCATAACAAACCACATAATCTTTATTAGAAACACAATAAAACAGTAAAAGCAAGGCTGATACCACAGAGTACAGGACAACAGGTGTGTATAACCAGGAAAGACCTTCACACAATGCTTACATGCAAGAAAAAGGAAAAGATATGTGATACCAAAGTTGGTGTTATGCTTTTATGCACAAAAAAAATATATATAGCACTATCCATTGACATAGTATAGCCAATGGTTCTATATAATCAAAAGCACTAAATGGCTAATATTTATAAAGAATACATAAATTGGCTAACATATCACAACATAATGATGTGGATACTAATTCTGCATAACATAAATATATAAACAACACAAGATGTAAGTAACATGTAAAAGGTATAGTTACTAAGAGTCAAAACTCGGAGACCCACACACTCTTCCTTCTTGAATGCCTCAAACTCATCTTGTGGGCATTCTCTCTGGAGTTTTTTGTATATCTCGTCTATTTCTAGACCCAAATCATTTGTATATCTCGTCTATTTCTAGACCCAAATCATTTAGGCTAAGTTCACAAGTTGTGGAATTGCCACGGAAATTTCCGCGGCAATCCCGCACTTCTCTGCCGCGGGAAATACGCATTTTTTTTTTGTATGCGTATTCCCGCCAGAAACTAACGTTTTGCAAGCGTAATTAGCTTGCAGAATGCTAGCGTTTTCCTAGCGATCTGTAGCATCGCTTGGAAAACTGATTGACAGGTTGGTCACACGAGTTAAACATAGTGTTTGACACGTGTGACCAACTTTTTACTATTGATCCACCTATGCCGCATCAATAGTAAAAAGATCTAATGTAAAAATAATAAAAAAAATAATAAATAATGATATTCTCACCTTCCGGCAGCCCCCGCAGCCTTCCCGCCTCTCAGCGACGCTCCCGCAACTCCCGTTCCAGGCGTCCTTTGCGACAGACCCAGATGATGTAGCATCACCGAGACCGCTATGTCATCTGGGTCATTGTCGCAAAGGACTCCTGGAACAGAGCGTCGCTGAGAGGCGGGAAGGCTGCGGGGCCGCCGGAAGGTGAGAATATCATTATTTTTTTTTATTTTTTTTTGTTAAAACTGTCTTTATTATTATGTACAGAATAAAAGGCTACAGATAAGTAAATGCATGTACATAACCATAGAAAAGCATTTTCATCAATGAATCAACATCCACAAACATAGAAGATTTTTTGTAACACTTAAGGTACTGCCACACTAAGCTATCCCGCTAGCGATCTCGTTAGCGTTGCATACTAATGAGATCGCTAGCGGGATTGTTTCTGATATCACTAAATGCTGCCGCATTTAGCGATATAGTTAACGACGCTATCGCCGTTAGCGATCTTCTTAACGACTTTAGGGGTACAAAAGTACCGCTAAATCGCTAAGAAAGGTGCCACACAGATTAGATACTACCCACGGAGCGCCGACGAGAAATAGGGTCCGGAACGATTCCAGCGACGAGCGAGATCACAGCAGGAAGCTCGTCCTGGAAGCTGCCGCACTGAACAATATCGCTAACGGATCGCTAAATAGTGACGTTTTTTAGCGATCCCGTTAGCGATATTGTTTAGTGTGGCATACCCTTTAGGCAGTAATACATCAATACTATTAGTCAAAACAAATGTCGAATCGTACAAGACCCCCTCCTACCGTGGGACATGTACCTCCAACTGAACATTGGGGCCGAAGCTGGTCCCAAGTTCATGGCGTCGCTGGGGGACATATTAACGTCATATGTCTCGCCAGGACACAAATGTATTTCCAGAGTGCACTCTGGGTTCGTAACAGCTTCCACAAACATGTTAGCTATAAGTCACATAACCTCGGAATCCGAAAACAATAGGTTCATAAGACGCCTAACGTCCTCCAGAAGCATAGAGAAACGTACAGCGTCACTCAGACTTTCAATGTGTATCCAAGAGAAACAAAAAGAAAAAAGAGAGAAATAGCGGGGGGGGGGGGAATTTAGAGTAAGAGAAAGACAAAAGGGGAGGGGGGGTAGGAAGAGGGGAGTGAAGGTATGTATCCCACGGCTAAACACCTGTTCAAAGTCTTCCGGCCATGGAGACCACGTCATCAGAAACTTAGGTTGACATATGTCAGCCTTACATTGTAATTCTTCAAAGGACCTTATGCTCTCCACTTTGGTGCGCCATGTAGTGGTGGTAGGGCTCGTAGCAGACAGCCAATAGTTGGGAATAACTGCGTTGGCCGCAATCAAGAGCTGTGTAGCTAAATTGAACCTGTGTGGCTTGTATGTGTGATTAGGTATGTGAAGCACCGCCTGTTGGAAGGACCCTAAAACACCAGAATCCCAGCCCATTACCGCTCTGATCTCCGATAGGACCTCTTGCCAAAATGGCTGGATATCTCTGCAGGACCACCAGATATGAAATAGAGAACCTGTTGCAGCGCCACATCTCCAGCATAACGCCGAAGGCGCTAGGCCGTAAGCAAACAATTTCTCTGGGGTCTTGTACCACCGCGAAAGTATTTTAAAATGGTTTTCTTGAAGTCTAACACATCGTGAATAACCTTTAGCGTGGTGTAATAATCGCACTTTTTGGTTGTGTGTAAACGATATTCCTAGTTCTCCTCTCCCATGAGTCTAGATATCCTGGAAGATGTTCTCTGGAGTCTGAATCAAGGGCGTGGAGAATAATCAGTAATGGTCGTGAGCGCGACTGAGTGGTACTCAATAAAGCATCAAAGGGGTTGCGCAATCTCTTCACATCCATCAGTCTGAGGGCCTCCTGACATGTGTTATGAAAACCTTGATAGGTAAGAAAATTTGTGCCCTTACCCCGATGTAGGTCACGCAGTTCGTCCATAGAGGGAATAGATTCCCTGTGTAGTATGTCTCGAATAGTAAGATGGCTAAGCCCCTCCCACCAGCTAGTAGTCATTGTATCCGCAAATTTCAGAGCATGTGGCAATAAGTTCGCAGGCAGAGACAAGATGGTATCTTGTTGCAGTTGGTGTCTATATTTAAGCCATGTCAGCTGAGCTCAGCCAAATAATAATGCCTCTGTATTGCGTGTGTTATGTCTTATAGTATTACCCCTCAAAGAAGGGAACCATAATTCCTGTTCCACTGTGCGACCCGCTGATGTCAATTTCTTAGGGTCCAGCCCTAAAGGTCTTGTAGGGTTGACATATTCTAGCCAGCGCTGTAGCTGTAGCGCTTCGTAGTACTTTTGCAGATCAGGTAATCCCAATCCTCCCGCAGTCTGTGTCTGGTCAGTAATTTATAAGTTAACCATGGGCGTCGTTTATTCCAAACGTAGTTGGAGAACAATCTTCTAATCGTTTTAAAGAGTAAAGAGGGCAATGGAATGGGTAGCACAGCCATTGTATACAGTAAGCAAGGCATAACATATGCTTTCACTATGTTAATCCGTCCTATCCAAGATATCATCGGGAAGTCATATGCAGTCAGTAACCCAGTTAGTTTCTGTAGTAAAGGGGGGTAATTATATTGGTATAGATCCGCAAGGGAAGCTGGAAATTTGACTCCCAAGTAGGTAATGTGCGACGTCGCCCATGCAAATGAGGTATTTGATTTAATGTGTAATACTGTGCTGTTTTGAATTCCAATATTCAAAATTTTGGATTTCTCGAAATTCACCTTGTAATTAGATAAGGTGCCAAAGCCATTGAGCAAGCCCTGTAGAATCTGCAAGCCTCTGGCGGGTTAGATACCACAAACAGCAGGTCATCGGCGTATGCTAACATTTTAATATGCTTAGTAGTTGCTATGTTCACTCCTTCCACTTCACGCATTTCCCTGACCTGTTGTAACAGTGGTTCCAAAGTAAAGAACAAAGAGTGTCGGAGAAAGAGGGCATCCCTGTCTTGTCCCATTAGTGATACCGAAAGAGGGCGAGAGTGTGCCGTTCACCTTGAGTCTACCAGACGGCAGTCCATATAAAGTAAAGATGGCCGCAATGAACTCAACGGGAAAGCCAAATCTAAATAGTGTCTGACACATGAAGGACCAGCTCACCCTGTCAAAAGCCTTCTCTGCGTCCACCCCCAACAGGGCGAGCTGGATTCCCTTTTTCTTTGCCGCTGCCATCACATGACAGAGTTTCAGGCTGTTGTCTTTGCCCTCTCTCCCCGACACAAAACCCACCTGGTCGTCAAGCACTAGATTAGGTACTAAGTGGTGCATTCTATTCGCAAGTACCTTCGCCCACTGCTTTATATCTATATTAAGTAAGGAAATTGGTCGATAACTAGAGCACCTCGTGGCATCTTTACCCGGTTTAGGCAGCAAAGTAACATGGGCCTCAAGGGATTGCTTAGGGAGAGATTCCCCCTTAAGTAAGGAGTTGCATAGTGTCAAAAGGTGTGGTTTCAAGAGATCCTGAAATTTGTTGAAATAAACAGATGTCAGTCCATCCGGACCAGGGCTTTTATTGGCTGGTAATGTCTTAATCACACGATCGATTTCATCCACCGTAACCGGTAAAAGCAGTGAGTCTGTTTCTTCAGAGTTTAGTTTGGGAAGGGACAAGGAGTTTAAAAAATCTCTTTGCTTCAGGACTACTTCACTCTCTGCAACCTGACTCTGCTCCCATAGATTATACAGCTCTGTATAGAAAATCTGAAATTGTTTTGCAATGTCTTCTGTCCTGCTAACTAGTTTCCCATCAGCGCCTCGAATATTCTTAATGTAACTTTGGTTTCTAGATTTCTTAAGCAATGATGTCATGAGGCGACCACATTTGTCCCCATGGGAGTAGAACTTATATTGTCTCAATAAGTGTAGCTTAGCATGTTGAGTCACTAGCATGGTTTTCAGTTCCGTCCGCAGAGACGTTAGTCGCCTCAATGCCTCTGAGGTTTTTGTCTGTTTGTGAATTTTATCCAAAACCGCTATTTTACTTAGGAGGGTGTCAAAGGCCTTCGTACGTTCCTTTTTCTGTACAGTGCCTAGCTGAATGAGAAGCCCCCGTATCACTGCCTTGTGCGTTTCCCATACTGTGGGGAATGGTACTTCCCCAGTGTCATTGTAGTTAAAGAATTCGGTCAACGCTGTGCGACCTTAGAGACGATAGAAGCATCATTAAGGAGGCTCTCATTCAATCTCCAGCACCACTGTCTGAATGGCAGCTGCGCTAAGTGGAGTTTAACGTGTATGGGTGCATGTTCGGAGATAGTCATGGGACTAATCGCGAGAGGGGAAGTCGTGCAAAGCAACGCTTTGGAGACAAAAAGGTAGTCCAGGCGTTGGTACGATTTGTGTGTGTTTGAATAGAATGTATAATCTTTAACCAGAGCATTATGGGTACGCCAAGCGTCTACTAGATTTAAATCATTTAATGTAGAACGGACTCTAGCTAACGCTATCCACTATTGCAGATTACAGAGGAAGCATCAAGTGACGGGAACAGACTCAGGTTGAAATCGCCCCCTAGGATTACATGGCCCTGTGCAAACGAGCGGAGCTCTGTTAATTTTTGAATTAACCACTGTGTCTGGCCCTGATTAGGCGCATAGAGATTAGCAAATGTGTAGGATGTCCCACTGATGTCACCCCGTACAAAGATAGCCCTACCCTCCGCATCTTAATGTCTTCCTTGAAGTTGGAACGGGACAGAGCTGCGGAAGGCAATCGCTACCCCTTTGGAGCGGCCAGCCGTGTTACAACTATGAAACCACTGGGAAAACGTGTGTGCAGGGAGCCGAGGTACATTAGCTTGTCTGAAATGTGTTTCCTGCAGAAATATCACATCAGAGTGGTAAGTTTTTAAGAGTCGGAAAAGCTGGTGTCGCTTACCTTCAATATTCAACCCCCGGACATTGAATGACGTAATAGTGAGGTCCATTCCAGCAGGCGGTCTACTCTTTGTTCAAAAAGATGGAAACTGACAATCCCAGTAAATGACGGCCGTTGCAAAAAGGCTCCTAATAGCGATAACAATGTAAATAAATTACACCAGGTCTTTCTGTGAATTCAAATGATATGTTTGTACACTATGTGTAGGTATGACCGGAGAGAGGTCTAGTCACGAGACCCTCGCCTCCACCTAAATGGAAAAGAAGGGGTATGGTTAACCCCACCTAATTGGCAACTGTAAGGAATGTGTGAGTGATAGGTGTAGGGGAGAGGGAATATGCGGATCAAAGGGGGAGGAAAAGTGAAGGGGAGTGAAGAATTGGAAGGATGGGTGAGAAAAGGAAGAGAAGAAATAGAGAGATAAGAGAAGTAACAGGTATATCACTGATCGTTAGTAGGCAAATATGAATAGAGCGAGTATCAGGTGTATGAAAGAGTAAGTGTGTGTAAAGGTCGGTAGACGGGCACAACCCACCCAGCCGTTGGTAGCTATAACAAACATCATGTAGCATATATAGAATAAGTGAATAGGTACCATGGCAATGAGATATAATATAGCATAGCCACCATACTTTTTTTTAAAAGAAACCGATCCTAAAAAACAAAAGGAATCGAAAATATAAGCACTGCCAGAAGTACCAGATACCAAGTATCATGTGCGAATAATCGCAACATTTGCTTCCTTAGTTACAGTGAGAGGCAATTATGCAGAACTCTGTGCTCTGCTACTCTTTATAGTTATCCTTCTCCTCCAACTTCGTTCTTAGACTGCACAGAGGAGTCAGAGGCTGGGCTCCCTTCTTTATCTTGGCGTTTGCGTCCCTTCTTAGGGCGAGCTCCAGAGAGGCTGGGAAACACCAGTTCTTGAGGTACCGGCATCCATGACGTTATTGCTACAGGAGGGATGTCCAAAGCTGACCACACTGCGTCCAAGTCTCCAGGGGTATGAATTTGAAACCTTTTCTCTTTGATTTTAAAAGCTAGTCCAAAAGGAAACAGCCAGTGGTAGAGTATTTTCTTCCTCCGCAGAATGTCCAGCAATGGACGCAGCTGTCGTCTCTTATAAAGAGTGCTAGGAGCTAGATCTTGGAAGATACGTATGGGTGCGCTCTCATATAGAAGGTCTTGTCGTTCTCTCGCCGCCGCCAACAGAGCTGTGGTGTCATTAAAGGATAAAAGACCGCATATCACATCCCGTGGAGGTTCATCTGGTCGCGGTGGCGGTCGCAGTGCACGGTGTACCCTTTCCACCACTATGGATGACGCCCTCTCCTGTCCCACCAGGTCAGAAAAAAGTTCCGCCATAATTTTCCGTAATGTATCAGCCGCCCAGCTCTCTGGGAGACCTTTGAGCCTGATCTTACATCTTCTGCTACGGTTCTCCTGATCTTCAGCTAGGAGAAGGGCTTTAGTGAGCAATGAGTTATGCAATTGAATATGAGACTCCGTGGAAGTGGCGTGTTGTACGAGCGCTGTTCTATCCGCTTCCAGACTGTCCACTCTTGGACCCATTGCATGCATGTCTTTCTTAAGGATGGCTAGATCTGCCAATACTGGTTGTAAAGCCGCATTCAAGGTATCTTTGAGATAGTCTTGTGAGAAACGGAGAGAGCGACATCTAGATTGTTCTCTAGTGATACTGTCAGCCTGCGAGCAGTCAGAATATGAGTCATCAGATTCCTCTCTGGAGTTCGCTGATTTTTGTAGGTTCAGAGGAGACTTTCTCCTAAGGAATTTCTGCATATTAGGTTGAGATTTGGCAGATTTGGGGGTTCCAAACTGGCCATTAGAGGATTTATTGCCTTTCACCATGATGTTGCTGTATATGCAAATTATTCATCGGCTGGGTGAGTTATTAAGTGGTCTTTATTGCATTATCAGAGGGCAAAGTCTCATGCCACAAATGGGGCTAAGTGGACACTTATTCCCCAACTTCCAATACAGTTCAATAACACAGTCTTTGGGCTCAGCTGCTATTTAAATCGCAATACTCCTGTCACTTAGCGATGAAATAGACCAGTTAAATATTATAGTCATAAGAAGCTGAGCACACACAACTATTTTTGCAGAGGATTTATCGCCATCTGTTGGAGGAAAACAGTGTTTGCACTAATGAAGATTCTTCAGCTGGAGCTATACAAATAGCCTGGATGTATTATGCAATGGATTAGTAACTGTTGAACGCTGAACAGGTATGTGCAGTAAACTGTTAATGTCTTTTATGCATCCCGTCAGCACTACCGGAGGTTCTGTCACCGCAGTGCTGCCGCTCTAGCTGGTAGCTGCCGGATACTCTCCCGCGTTAACTTCAGTCCCCGGCTTTGGGGCCTACCTTCTGGGTGGCTGGAGGAGAGCGTGTATTACGTCTCACGGCTAGAGATGAGCAGGGCTCCAGGGTGGTAGTATGGGGTTCCAAACAGACAGTAGTGGAGGCCGTTCTCAGCAGTTTTCGCCGCTAGGCCTTGGCCGGAATCGAGGCCCAGGCTTCCACACCAGAGTAGGCCGCAACACAGAAGTCAGTGCTAAGGTGATCAATAGGCTCCAAAGTGTCTCTCAGGCTTCCCGTGGGTGATGCTATGTGCACAAATAAGTTTATAGCCCAGGATGGCCCTGTATTATAGTAGATGGAACTAGATTATAGAGAGTGTGGTGAGGAGCTGATCAGAAACACGTCCTCTTCCCTGATTATTTTTTATTTTAATTATTGTTTTACCAGGGATATGGTACACAGGACCTGGAGGAGAGTCTCCTCTCCTCCAGACCCTGGGTACCATCCGCACATGAACCGCTTACATTCCGCATAGCCACATGCGGAAAGTAAGCGGTTCAATTCATTCCTATGGCGGCGATTCCGCCGAGATTACGCAAAATTAATGAACATGTTGCTATTTTTTCCGTGAAGCGTTTTTTTTGCGGAAAAAAACGCTGCATGTGCACAAAGATTGCGGAATCCATTTAAATGAATAGGATGCTTAATGCTTGCGTTTTTTTCGCGTTTTTGCAGCGGGAAAAAACACGAAAAAAACGCGAAAATTCCTGCCGTGTGCACTTAGCCTTAATGTTTTACTGTTAATGTCAATCAAAATAGCCATAAACGAAATAGAACATGTATGACATGCTGTCTCCCATCTAGATCGTAACGCTGTGTCATTTACCGGAAAAGATGGAAAAATTTGAACCCCAAGTCCTCTTGGAATCAAATTTCTAGAAATGTAGTTAGCGAAGGACGTCTTATTCCACCATATCCTAGTACTTTTTCACTGTTTTATTGTGTTTATAATAAAGATTATGTGGTTTCTAATGATATGGCCTTGTGTGAAGCTCTTTTATTGGTTTTCTTGTATGACTTTGCTTCATGGCCTTGTGTGAGGGATATACTTAGGTGTTCCTGTGTTTATCAATTTCAGATTGAAACTATATCCCGGTCCAATATGGACTTTAGAAGCAGAGATGCTTCTTGGACTGCACATACACATAATGTTTTTGGCAGTATTGCTCCACAAGTTCAGGAGTCGGTTCAGAAGACAGCATTGAAGAAAACTTTCAAAAATGTACGGCGGTACTGGGAAATGGTGGAATAAGACATCCTTAGGAAACTACATTTCTAGAAATTTGATTTCAAGAGTACTTAGGGTTCAAATTTTTCCCTCTTTTCTGATAAATGACACAGCGTTACGATCTAGATGGGAGACAGCATGTCATACATGTTTTATTTCGTATATGGCTATTTTGATTGACATTAACAGTTAAACATTAAATGATTTGGGTCTAGAAATAGACGAGATATACAAAAAATTCCAGAAATGACCTTGTCTCCACAGTCACCAGACCTGAACCCAATCGAGATGGTTTGGAGTGAGCTGGACCGCAGAGTGAAGGCAAAAGGGCCAACAAGTGCTAAGCATCTCTGGGAACTCCTTCAAGATTGTTGGAAGACCATTTCCGGTGACTACCTCTTGAAGCTCATCAAGAGAATGCCAAGAGTGTGCAAAGCAGTCATCAAAGCAAAAGGTGGCTACTTTGAAGAACCTAGAATATAAGGCATAATTTCAGTTTTTTCACACTTTTTTTGTTAAGTATATAATTCCACATGTGTTAATTCATAGTTTTGATGCCTTCATTGTGAATTTACCATTTTAATAGTCATGAAAATACAGAAAAATCTTTAAATGAGAAGGTGTGTCCAAACTTTTGGTCTGTACTGTACATAATGCACAATATGTGATGAGAACAAAATAGGAACAATCTCACCGCCAATCTGAAGAGGTAACGGGAGCCTTTGCAGGAATCACATAGTATTTGCCAAGGACTTGAGGGATAGGTTCATAGATAGGGCTACCCCCGTAACATCTTAACTAAAGCATATCAGGAAGCTAAGTCTTCTGTTCGTTCTGAACTGTTGAACCCTGTTAAAAAGAATGAATTGGAGAATGATGCCCTTAGATTCATCACTACTTTTTATAATGGCTCTGTACAAGTGAGAAACATCATCAAAAACATTGGTCCATCTTGCAAATGGACAGTGACATTTCGTCCTATCTTAGTAAAGATCCGTTAATCACATATAAAAAAGCACGGTCTCTTAACGACAGACTTGTTCATAGTCACTTCTCTGCTCCGGTTACCATATTCAATGTCATTACAATTGCTCTAAAAATGAAATGGATGCGATTGGTCGACTCAAACGGGATGACAACATTGTAATTAAACCCTCGGACAAGGGTGGCAATGTTGTCATCCTGAGGAGTCGACCACTATCAACAGATGTGTGATTCCATCCTCAGAGATGGGGACACCTATGAAATCTTGGCACATAATCCGACTAATGTCTATCGTGAGGAGTTACAACAGATTCTTTCTGAGGCTTTGGAAAAGAGGATTATTACCAAAACTGAATTTGACTTAATGTTTCCGAGTCATCCCATCACCGCCACCTTTTAATGCCTGCCCAAGGTCCATAAGGGGCTTCATCCACTTAAGGGCAGGCCAGTAGTTTTGGGTGTAGGCAGTCTATGCCAAAATGCTGGCATTTATTTGGACTGGATTTTGTCTCTGTTTGTATCCTCTTTACAGTCTTATGTGCGTGACACTCCGGACCTCCTCCTCCGGTTAGATGGCCTCACTGTAAGTCCAGAATCAAATCTGGTGAGTATAGATGTGGAGGCATTATACTCGTCTATTCCACATGATTGTGGTTTAGAAGCAGTAAGATACTTCTTGAATATGAGGGGTTGCCAGTATCAGGAACACATTTTCTTTGTACTGAGACTTCTTCGATTTTGCTTGACAAACAATTTCTTCACATTTAACCACAAGATCTACCACCAGCTGAGGGGGACCGCAATGGGCAGTCCTTGTGCCCCGGCCTATGCAAATCTCCTCCTCGGCTGGTGGGAGGAGACTGTGGTCTGTGGTGATGACCTTGGAGATGCCGAATCGTCTATGTGTCATGTCTTTGAGATATGGACACGATACATAGACAAAATTGTCATTGTTTGGAAGGGCTCTGTTGTAGACTTTGATAATTTTGTGGCTAAACTTAATCGTAACCACATAGGTCTGTTTTTCACATCAGTGATCGATAGAACAACATTGCCCTTCTGGACATTCTCATTGAGAAGGGTGAGAAAGGGGAGTTGGTGACCTCCACATATAGGAAGCCTACATCTACCAATGCTTTACTGCATTGGAGTAGCCACCACCCCCAACACCTTAAGAGAGATATCCCCAAGGGGCAATATCTCAGAGTCCGAAGGAACTGTTTGAATAATTTGGCCTTTGAATCCCAGGCCAAGGACTTGAGAGATAGGTTCATAGATAGGGGCTACCCCCGTAACATCTTAACTAAAGTATATCAGGAAGCTAAGTCTTGTGTTCGTTCTGAACTGTTGAACCTTGTTAAAAAGAATGAATTGGAGAATGATGCCCTTAGATTCATCACTACTTTTAATAATGGCTCTGTACAAGTGAGAAACATCATCAAAAAGCATTGGTCCATCTTGCAAATGGACAGTGACATTTCGTCCTATCTTAGTAAAGATCCGTTAATCACGTATAAAAAAGCACGGTCTCTTAACAACAGACTTGTTCATAGTCACTTCTATGCTCCAGTTACAAGAACATGGCTCCACAGTGATGTGACTGGCTGTTACAAATGCAGACATTGTGTTGCCTGCCAACATGTAGATATTGGTAACACTTTTGTCAGTAATGTGACAGGCAAGAATTACTCCATCAAGCACTTCATGAATTGTAGTACTAAAGGGGTCATCTACAAAGCTACCTGTACTTGCGGACTAGAATATGTGGGGAAAACAATTCATGAATTCAAAAGGAGAGTTGGTGACCACGTTGGTGATATCACACATGAGAGGGACACTCCTATCTCCTGACATATTCATAGTCTTCATAATGGCAAAATCAATTCTATAAAATTTATGGCTATTGAGAGAGTACTTAAACCCCTAAAGGGGGGGGGGGGTAACTGGGATAAAGTATTACTACAGAGCGAGGCCAAATGGATCTTTTACTTAGACACCATCTCACCTAAGGGCCTAAATGACCAGATTAATTATGGTTGTTTCATTTGAATCCTTTTTTGTTTTTGTTTGCCTAATTCTAGACCCATTTTTTTTACTTTTATGCCAATAACCTATGATGTCACCCTTCACTAGGATTTACATATATTTCCTATGATTTTTCCTAGTCTCATTGTCATCTATACCTCCATATAGTATTGTATACCTCTCTTGTATTGTGTATATATATACTTTTTCTTTTCCCTTCCCCTAGTACTTATATCATTCACGTATTGCGCCTTTCCAAGCATCAAGATATTTTGTTGGCAAATTGGTGCCTGTTGGCTCTTATTCATACACAGCGCTTTATTGCTGTGTACGAATAAGAGCCAATATAATGAATATATGAATATAATGGGTTTCACTGTGTGTTGTGTGTGCGCTCTCCTTATTGTGGATTTAGCGCCCCTAGTGGACTGTGTATAACCCACGAGTAAACTGTCATTTGCTGGCACTTATATTTATATGGCGTTGTGCCAGCGTTTTGACACAAACATTTTCCACTGTCTTCTTTGAGCGCTTTCCTTGTCGTGGATTTGGCACCTCTAGTGGATATATTTTTGGCTTTCTATGTATTGCTGGTCGCCCAGATTTGAGGACGAGCGTACATCTTGCTGACATGACGTTTGGACACGCCACCCACTTCATTGATGCGGTGCTGAGACACGCCCCCTGGCTTTCTCTTGGCTGCACTGCATTCAGTGAAATGCGTATCGGAGTATCGGATGTGGGCTGCTATACCGGAAGGGGATTGTAGTCATGGAAAGTGTCGTTCTGTCTCGTGTCCTTTGTTTTGTGTTCCATGGACTGGGACTTCCCCTGGCGTGCGTTCCAGGTAGCGGAAGCTGGTAACTCATATGATATGCGCCATGTGGTGGTTTCTCCAGCTGACGGAAGTGATCAGGTCACATTTTCATTTACTTTCTTTGAGGTAAATATAGCAACTGCATTGGACATTATTTCAGGAAATGATGCAATACATCATACTCTATTTAAATGCCCCTTTTGGCCATTTTGCTCTCTGCAGACAGCATTGAGAGCAGAAGGGCCCTATGTCTCTCTAGTTTAAAGCACTATAGCACTTTACTACAAGTGCTACTACAAGCCAGTCCACTGATGAATATGCTTGATGGAAATGCGTCGGGACACCCACTTAGAGAAAGTGCAGGGCAAATTCTATTATAGGGCTAGTTGTGGACTGCCCTTGTCAGGGCGGGAGTCTGGGGATAGTCTGTTGATAGCCCTATTGGGAATGACAGGGTATTGTCTTCCCATTGGATACATCAGGGATTCATCATTCTCTATGTGATTCCTGCAAAGGCTCCCGTTACCTCTTCAGATTGGCGGTGAGATTGTTCCTACTTTTGTTCTCATCAAGTATTGTGCATTATGTATAATCTTTGTGTGTTATATATGTGCTTCCTCGGTGACAGCCTTTGATCTTTGGAGGGTGATCCATTGTAAATTCCTCCTTTTGGCTGCACCCTGGAATGTTATTGCCACCTACTGATTGCAAGTGGCAAACTATATCCTAAGAGAAGGTGCTTGTCTCAGTCCTTTACATTTCAATTATATATTCCATTTACTGAGCTAATAGCATTTTCAGTGTTTTATTATTGGGTGACTCACCTGTTTTGTGGTTTTATGAACTATTATTAAAAGTTATGTTTTATATTTTTTACCTTTGCTGTATACTGTACTTATATTTGATGATATTGGTCTTATTTTACTCTGGCCGACACTAGAGTCTTTTGCTTTTTCTATAAGATGGTTAGCGCTGGCGATGCCATCATCAGCATCACTATTACTGCTACCTACATGCTAGAGCACACTTCAAATAGTCTGCAGGAAGAGGTTGTGGTGGTCCCGGGTAAGAGGAGGAAGCAGAGGAGGATGCCTTTAGGATTAGCAATATCTCTAAGTTTAGGTCTGTCATCTCAAAGACGGTTGCCATGGGAGGAACAAATGGAGAAGGATGAGGAAAAGAACGAGAAGGAAGAGATGATGGACGTGCAACAGTTAGGACATGAAGAGGATAATGATTCTGTTATACTATTGTAGGAACTCGAGGATTCTGATAGCGTGGGGCAATGAACAATCAGAGACGGGTTTCTTTGAATGCAAATAGTGTATTTGTGAAACAGCAAAACACCCAAAAACAATATACAAACAACCCGTAGTGACATGCAATGAAACGAGTCCATATATATACAAATCCAGTTATATGAATCCAGATATATAAGTCCTTGAACCTCTATAGCAAGGGCGGTAAGGTTTTTACGACGGAGTCCTCACACAAATGTGACCATAAGGTAAGTCTGATGCACAGGTAACGTGGCTAGATTCACACACTGCTGGTGTATGAAGAGTCAGATCCAGGTATGCAGTAAACACAGGGAGGTCCAGGAACAAGTTAATCTCAGTTGTGGCATAATTCAGTGAAGTCCAACAACAAGTTCATATGTAAGTAATATTCCAGTAACAGTTCCAACAGCTCTCACCAGAGGGAGTGAACGAAGGGTTAAACAGTAACACACAGTTCAGAAACACAGTTCTTACCAGATGGAGTGAACCAAGGGTTAAATTCCAAAGTCAACAGGTTAGTGATAACACAGTATGTGATAATTAATTACCCAGGTATATTCCAACTAGATACAGACTTAGATTAACACATGAAATGCCGGAGAACAAAAAGTCAGAAAAATGTATCTATAAAAAGGTATAAATTTATTATTGTACCACATTATAAAAAATTAACAAAATATTTTTTATTATAACAATATAGTATATATGGATTAATTTACAAAGTGATCCACCAGATTAGTATGATGTATAAAGGACGCACCGGGCACCTACATAGGACTCAAAATAATGTGTAACGCTGGTAATATATATTATTTCAGATGTTAATACAGAGCCTTTAAATTAGATTTATCCATCACAAAGACCTAGTAATTAGTAAAATGCATTGTGCATCTGCAGCCCATATAGGGTACTAGAAAGACAGGTCTATGTACATGTGATGCCTATTACAAGGAACGAAAGCTCAATGATATATACATCTATCTTTATAGCCAGCGTTAGCCCAAAGAAATCAATAGAAGTCATATAGTAAAGTTTTCACAGGTTAAATTACCCATTGTAGAAGTAGGGGTGTTTCAGCCACGGAGCGTCCCGGACCCTGACGTACGTTTCGCAAGCACTAGGCTCGCTTCCTCAAAGGGGGCGTGGTAAAAGATGTCATTATGCCGCTGTTAAATACCCTGTGTGTTCAGTCACATGGAGAGAACTATCCAATAGGATATAAACTTGTGCACAAGAGATGGGCACTATGCGAGTTAGCATCGTTTGATGACATAGTCATCAAGCATGCTGACAAAGGGGGAATGTGGTATTATGGCCAACGACTATGTACGAACGTGAAGCAAGCAGACATCTTAGAGACACCGACACATATTTGAAATTGGATTGTAATCCACTCGGTGTTTTTCAGACTGAATTAGAGGACATTGTTGCAAATGCTTTTGATCAGGGAATAATCCCAAAAAAACTAATGGATGGTTTACTCATAAAAAATCCTAAAGTGCCGACACTTTATTTCATCCCTAAGATACACAAAAATCCTGTGGATCCCCCTGGATGTCCCATTGTCTCTAGCATAGGAGGACTTTGTGACCCCATTTGCAAATTTGTTGACCATTATTTAAAAACCTTGGTTGAGTCGCTTCCCTCCTATGCCAGAGACACTTCAGATGTCCTTACTAGAATTAACAGGATACAGTTGGAACCAGATATGTTCCTGCTGATAATGAGACGCTCTACACGTGTATACGTCATGAAGACGGCTTAGAAGCGGTCCGCTTCTTTCTGGGAGCCGCCAACGGGGATGGCCTTTTGAATGATTTTATTTTGGACCTTTTAAATTTCATTCTCACCAAAAAATTTTTTGTTTTCAAAAACACTTTTTATTTGCAGAGACGTGGCACTGCCATGGGTGCGGCCTGTGCGCCCTCTTTCGCCGGGCTCTTCCTAGGGTATTGGGAGAGGGAGATCTTCGGCGGGGAGGGCGTCCGGGGCGCGGACCATGTGCAGTGCTGGTTACGGTACATTGATGATTTATTTATTATTTGGCAAGGTTCAGAACATGAATTACGGAATTTCATGCAGCAATTGAATACAAATAATTTCAACATTAAATTGACGTATAATGTAAGTAAAACCTCAATTGACTTTCTGGACATCAAAATTCAGGTAGACGCAAATTTATTTTTACAAACAGATGTTTACAGAAAGCCAACGTCAACTAATTCTCTGCTGCATGCTAATTCCAGTCATCCTTTCAGTACTATTAAGGCCATCCCCATTGGCCAATTCCTCAGAAT
>JARQOD010004638.1:0-53470 GCA_033576555.1 Oophaga sylvatica
TATTTAAACTTTATATATGCAGCTGTGGTGTATTATCTGTTATATATAATTATAATGTTTGAACGCTAGTGAGACCATAGGCCCTTAAAATAATTGAAAATATTTGAAACTTTTTTCTTTATTTTTTTAACAATTAACTCCTATGACTGATGGTACTCCCATGAGCACGTGTGTGACAAGTAGATACAATGTAAAACAAAAAATGGACAACAAAAAAGCCTTTGAAAACATTTTAAAAACTACAGGTGCTGGTAACATGTCTCGTTGCCATCCCCATTACTCCCTCCCCACATCTCACCCATCATTAGCCCTTCTCCCATAGTGGTAAAATAATTGAAAAAAACACGAATGCATTTTTAAAATAAAAATATTTTATTATCAAAACATTGTTAAAAAAAGGGTAAAGTAAAACATTCTCAAAATCAAACTAGACCTGATGCTGCCAACTCACTGCACCAGGCCCATTAAAGTATTGGCAGTACTTGTGTCTGCTGGCCTTCGCATTGTCCTTGCTCCTGCCTTGATTGACAGGTTGAAGGCCTGCAATAGCGGGATCATTGTCACGCCATTCTCCGAGCACCACGTCACCATTGTTGTCCGAGTCCATGAAGCCTGGCGGACTGTAAGTACCAGCATCGCGTTTTCTTAGAAAATTGTGCAGCACACAACAGGCCAACACCACAGAGTCTATAGATTCCAGCTTCATGTTGATTGGTGTGTGGAAAACCCTGAAGCGGTTGGCCATTATGCCGAAGGCATTCTCCACAACGCGCCGTGCCCTAGACAGTCTGTAGTTAAAAATCCGCCTTTCCCCTGTCAAAGTCTTTTGTGGGTACGGTTTCACAAGATGCTCATGAAGGGGGAAGGCTTCATCGCCCACAAACACAAAGTTTAGGTTGGCGGTGGTGTCCATGTTGGTTGGCAAGTTAAGTTTATTATTAAACGACCGTTCACCAAAACTTGTGTGCTCCAAAACGCCACAGTCAGAAACCCTTCCATTAATGCCAACATTAACGTCAATAAATTCATAATTGGCATTAACAAGGGCCATGAGGATCACGCTGAAGTAGCCCTTGTAATTATGAAAAAAGGATCCACTTTTGGCTGGTTGCGTGATCCGCACATGTTTGCCATCCAAGGCACCACCACAGTTTGGGAACTGCCAAATCCTTTCAAAATCAGAGGCAATAATTTGCCATTCCGCCACTGATTTGGGAAAAGGCATGTAGCTCCGTAAACTGCGGACGATGGCGATTGCATGTCTCCGGAATTAGTTCTCCAAGCAGCGACCGAGAAATTGCAGCAGAATATTGCAAATCCTTCATTGAACGTCCGGTTGCCAGAAATCGCAGCGTTACTGCCAAATGTTCCTCTGCTGAAACAGCTGCACGCATCCGGGTATCCTGCCGTTCAATGAGTGGCCTCACAGCTTCCAGTAGGAGCTTGAATGAATCCTCCGACATCCGTAGATAATTCCAGAAATCCTGTGGATTCTTCTCCTGCAACTCCCTCACTAAATGCATGTGTGAGAATTTGGACCTCTGCTCCAGCCATTCCCTGGTCCACATGCGACGCTTTCGCTTGGAGCGCCTCTCTTCCACCCGCGCCTCTTCCTGACAATCTGCCTCCATTGACAGTGCAACTGCCACAATCACACGCTCCCGGTGGACAGGTTCATTATGTGCAACCTGTACGGTAAAGAAGAGAAAAGTTAATTACTAATTAATTACTATTAATAAAGTGTTTAAACAAAATAAAATAAAGAATAGAATAAAAAATATATAAAAAAAAATTAAACTTTTCTGTTAACATTTAATATACAGTTTACAAGTGTCTACAATGGTGGGGGGTGTAAAATAAATAAAGCAGACGAAAAAAAAAAAAAAAAAAGGTCAGGGGTGTTAAATATATAAAGCAGACAAAAAAAAAAAAAAAAAAGGTCAGGGGTGTTAAATATATAAAGCAGACGAAAAAAAAAAAAATAAGGTCAGGGGTGTTAAATATATAAAGCAGACGAAAAAAAAAATAAGGTCAGGGGTGTTAAATATATAAAGCAGACGAAAAAAAAAAAAAAAAGGTCAGGGATGTAAAATAAATAAAGCAGACAAAAAAAAAAAATAAGGTTAAAAAACATTATCAAACAACATCACAAATAATATGTACCTTGAATCAAAATATCCCGAAGATCCAAATGAGGATGGATGGTGCTCTAGCGACTCAGACAGGATCGCAAAAACCCACCACTGCGCCACAAACAGGATCGCAAAACTCCGACACACGATACTATCCTCGCAACAACGCAAAAAGAGACCCAAAAGTGCTCTGGAAACAATGGATGGGGGTGCAGTTATTATAGCTGAGGTGATGTTGTGGTCTCCAATCGGAGCTGTAGGGCGTTAACAAAAGAAAACAAAGTCCCGCCTGCGCCGCTGACTAATACGTCGTTAACGAGGTCGCACATCGTTCACAAAAGGTGCCAGACACAGCGATATAGCGTCACCAGCGGGATGCCAACGATCAAAATACGGTCCAGAACTCTAGTGAACGATCAGCGAGATCACAGCAGGGGCCACGTCGTTACTACATGCCACACACAACTACGTCGCTAACGAGATCGCTAAATAGTGACGTATTTTAGCGATCTCGTTAACAACCTTGTTTAGTGTGGCATACCCTTAAGGCAAAAACAAAGGAAAAAAAAAAGAACACCATTGAAAAACATGCACAGTCAGTTTATGCAGTTTGGAGTAAAAAAATGTTCTCATGGGCAAATTAGAATGTAATTTCAGGTTTTAAACTACAGCAATTAGTAGAAAAACAATCACAAGATCAAAAATCTAGAAATCTTGTTTTATAGCCATTTTAAGCCATAATTTCAAGAGAAATGCTATAAAAATAGCTGTGCTCTCTTTACTATCACCAGAATGAGAAAAAACATTTCCAGGTGAACACACACATGGGAGTGAGCAGTTAAAATGATTTGAAACTTCTTGCACTTGTAGGATGAAACTAAATTTACCACCGTTATGTCAGAAAAACTATAAAATAGCCCTTTGAGAGTGTTATATATTGCACCATGACATCTCAGTAACATGTGGAAGCCTGTTGTGAATGTGTTTGAGATGAGTTCTGAGCAGAGGCTCCCTCTGGTGGTTACAAGCGGTACTAGTGAGGATTGTGAGGACTGGGAATCAGGTGTTACTGATTGGTCTTATTTAAGGGAATCATTTTCCCATCAGGGTTGCCGGTGATCAATTGTTCTGGTCTGAATCCTTCTTTCCAGTTTCCCTTGTAGCCTGCTGTGTCGTGTCTGCATCTCCTGCTATCAGATAAGACAATTTCTTATTTTGTGTTTTTGCTATATTTTTGCATTTTGTCCTGCACTTCTGTGGGGGCCTTCTGGGTCCCCTCCGGGGGCTTTTGCCCTCTCAGTTTAGTTCAGCCACTGTGTTTTGTACTTTTGCTTTTTCCAGTTTTTTCAGTGGCTGCTGTTTTTGTTACACCAGAGAACTAATTTAGGTGGTAGAGGTCGTGTGATCTCAGGTGATTTTGAAATTAGTAGAGTTGGTGTTTTTCAGGGTTTTCTGGGATTGCAGTAAGTACCCTTCCTGTCCTTTTCTATTTAGATAGTTTGGGCCCCAGCGTTTGCTCATACTATTTTCTTTCTGTGTCAGTATTTCCTCTTGTCTAACCGCCATTACATGTTTGGGGGCTTTCTATTATCTTTGGGGTTCTGCTACGGGGCAGATAGCTTTCCTATTTCTATCTTTAGGTGTAGTTAGTTTCTCAGGCTGTGACGAGGCGTCTAGGACCAACGTAGGAACGCTCCACGGCTGCCTCTAGTTGCGGTGGTTAGTCAGGGTACTGCAATCTCATAGATTCCAACTGCTCTGGTGTATTTCCTTTTTTGCCTGCACTCCTCAGCTACTTTAACATAACAGTATCACCGACCATAAAAATTGTATGGTACTCACAGAAGGGAAAAAATATTTTGAAGGAAGAAAAGTTGTCAGAGATATTTTTCTGTTTGTTGCATTTTTTTTTTTTTTTCCCTCTGTATCTCTGGGTGCTGGGGAGGATCTTTTCTCCCAATGGAGTTTGCACAGTTGTCTGGCCGTGTGGATCAGCTTGCCACTGAGGTTCAGAGTATTGCTGCATATCTTTCTAGGTTGCCTGTTGTGGAACCTAGGATCCCCATGCCAGATTTGTTTTTAGGGGATCGAGCTAAGTTTCAGAATTTCAAAAATAATTGTAAATTGTTTCTTGCCTTAAAATCTAAGTCCTCAGGAAACGCAGCGCAGCAGGTTCAAATTATCATCTCTCTCCTGCGCGGCGATCCTCAGGATTGGGCTTTTTCCCTGATACCTGGGGATCCTGTTTTGAGTGATGTTGATGCATTTTTTCAGGCTTTGGGGTTATTGTACGATGAGCCTAATGTCACTGATCAAGCTGAAAAAGCCTTGTTGGCATTAAATCAGGGGCTTGATGACGCTGAGTTATACTGTCAGAGATTCCGTAGGTGGGCAGTCCTGACCAAATGGAATGACGACGCTTTGGCGGCCCTTTTCCGGAAGGGTCTGTCGGATAATGTAAAGGATGTTATGGTGGGATTCCCTGTCCCCTCTGGTCTCAATGATTCTATGTCATTGGCGATTCAAATTGACAGACGTTTGCGTGAGCGGAGAAGTATGCGTGGAGTGGTGTTGCCTTGTGAGCCAGCTGCTGAGCCCATGCAGTGTGATGGAGTGGTGTCTGGGGCACAGCGTCATGAGTTTCGAAAGCGCAATGGGTTATGTTTCTACTGTGGTGATGCCTCTCATGCTATTTCAGTCTGCCCTAAGCGGGGAAGACATTTTGCATGCTCAGTTGTCTTGGGTAGTGTTCAGACTAAGTTTTTATTAACTGTCACTCTGATATGCTCTCTGTCCTCATTTTCTGCTCAGGCTTTCGTTGATTCTGGAGCAGCTATTAACCTGATGGATTATGATTTTGCTAAACGTTGTGGGTTTTCCTTGATACCCCTACAGAAGTCTATTCCTTTACTGGGGATCGATTCTACCCCTTTGGCTGAGAATAAACCCCAGTTTTCTACTCAGGTGATAATGAGGGTTGAACCTGATCACCAGGAGTGCTGCAAATTTTTGGTTCTATATAATCTGCATGACATTATAGTGCTGGGTTTCCCTTGGTTACAGTCTCATAATCCTGTTTTGGATTGGAAATCTGTGTCTGTAACCAGTTGGGGCTGCCAATGTGTTAGTGCCAACACTCCTGTTTTTTCTGCCTCCCCCAGGCTGAGGATGTTCCTGACTTTTTGTTTGATTTTTCTGATGTGTTTAGCGAAAGTAAATCTGCATCCTTAGCTCCCCATAGGAGCTATGACTGCGCTATTGAATTAATGCCAGGTAGTAAATTCCCTAAGGGTCGCCTTTTTAACTTGTCTGTACCTGAACATGACGCTATGCGGTCTTATATCAAGGAATCATTGGAGAAGGGTCATATCAGACCATCCTCTTCACCCTTAGGTGCCGGTTTTTTCTTTGTGGCCAAAAGAGATGGTTCATTAAGGCCGTGTATTGATTATCGTCTCTTGAACAATATTACTGTGAAATATCAATACCCGTTACCCTTGATTTCTGACCTGTTTTCCAGGGTGAAAAACGCTACTTGGTTTACCAAGCTTGACCTCAGGGGGGCGTATAACCTTATTCGCATTAAGCACGGGGATGAATGGAAGACGGCATTTAACACCCCTGAAGGGCATTTTGAGTACCTTGTGATGCCCTTTGGGCTCACTAATGCTCCTTCCGTCTTCCAGTCCTTCATGAATGACATTTTCAGGGATTTTGTGGACAAGTTTCTGATTGTTTATTTGGATGATATCTTGATTTTTTCTAATGACTGGGACTCTCATGTGAAACATGTTCGAACTGTATTCCAGATTTTGAGAGAGAATGCTCTGTATGTGAAGGGATCAAAGTGTCTTTTTGGCGTACAGAAGATCTCATTTCTGGATTCATTTTGTCCCCATCTGTTATTGAAATGGACCCGGTCAAGGTTCAGGCCATCTGTGATTGGGTCCAACCTACTTCATTAAAGGCTCTTCAGAGATTTTTGGGTTTTGCCAATTTTTATCGTAAATTTATTGGTAATTTCTCTGTTATTGTTAAACCATTAACTGATTTGACCAGAAAGGGTTCTGATGTGGTGAATTGGCCTCCTGAGGCAGTCTCTGCGTTTCAGGAACTTAAGCAGAGATTCACTTCTGCTCCTGTTCTACGGCAGCCTGATGTTTCTCTGCCATTTCAGGTGGAGGTTGATGCCTCTGAAATTGGGGCAGGTGCCGTTTTGTCCCAAAAAGATCCAGAGACCTCTAAAAGTAACCCTTGTGCCTTTTTCTCTCGAAAATTTTCTCCTACTGAACGTAATTATGACGTGGGTAATCGGGAGTTATTGGCCATGAAGTGGGCTTTTGAAGAGTGGAGACATTGGCTGGAGGGAGCCAAACATCAGGTGGTGGTCCTTACGGACCATAAGAATCTGGTCTATCTGGAATCTGCCAAGCGACTCAATCCTAGACAGGCCAGGTGGGCCTTGTTTTTCACACGTTTTAATTTTGTGGTTTCCTTTCTTCCTGGCACTAAGAATGTTAAGGCGGATGCCCTCTCGAGGAGTTTCCTTGCGGACTCTCCTGAGCTATCTGATCCCTCTGTTATTTTGAAGGAGGGTGTAGTTCTTTCCGCCATCTCGCCCAATTTGAGACTTGCTCTGGAGGGGTGTCAGGAGGATAGGCCCGAGCGCTGCCCTGTTGGAAAATTGTTTGTCCCGGACCAATGGAAAAAGAGTGTGATGTCTGAGATTCATTGTTCCGCATTGGCTGGGCATCCCGGAATTTTTGGTACCAGAGACTTGGTTAGTCGGTCCTTTTGGTTTGGCCTACCTTGTCTCGCGATGTCAGGGAATTTGTGCAGTCCTGCGGGACTTGCTCTCGCTCCAAGCCTTGCTCTCGCTCTAGTGGTTTGTTGATGCCATTGCCTGTGCCCAAGAGACCATGGACCCATATCTCTATGGATTTCATTTCCGATCTTCCTGTTTCTCAGAGAATGACCACCATCTGGGTAATTTGTGATAGGTTTTCCAAAATGATACATCTTGTGCCATTACCTAAGTTGCCTTCCTCCTCTGAATTGGTGCCGTTGTTCCTTCAGCACGTGGTTCGTTTACACGGCATTCCTGAGAACATTGTGTCTGACAGAGGAGTCCAGTTTGTTTCCAGATTTTGGAGGACTTTTTGTTCTAAACTGGGTGTTCAATTGTCTTTCTCCTCGGCATTTCATCCTCAGACCAATGGTCAAACTGAGAGAACAAACCAGACATTGGAGACTTATCTAAGATGCTTTGTGTCTGCTGATCAGGATGACTGGGTCTCTTTTTTGCCTTTGGCTGAGTTTGCTCTTAATAATAGGGCTAGCTCTGCCACTTTGATGTCTCGTTTTTCTGTAATTCTGGGTTTCACCCTCGATTTTCTTCAGGACAGACGGAGGCTTCTGTCTGTCCAGGTGTTGACTCTGTTGTTGAGCGTATGCAGCAGATTTGGGACCAGGTAGTGGAGAGGTTGTCCCTCTCTCAGGAGAAGGCCCAGCGGTTTGCTAACCGGCATAGGACTGATGGTCCTCGGTTTAAAGTGGGGGACTTGGTCTGGTTGTCCTCAAAGAATATTCCTATGAGAGTAGCATCTCCTAAATTTAAGCCTAGGTTCATTGGACCTTATAAGATCATGGAGATTATTAATCCTGTTTCTTTTTGTTTGCTTCTTCCAGGGACATTTAAGATCCATAACGTGTTCCACAAGTCCTTGTTGAAGAGTTTGTTGAGCCAGTGGTTCCTGCTGCTGTGCCTCCTGACCCTGTTTTGGTTGAGGGCAATCTGGAGTATGTGGTTGAGAAAATATTGGATTCTCGTTTTTCTAGACGAAGACTCCAGTATTTGGTTAAATGGAGAGGTTATGGTCAGGAAGATAATTCTTGGGTGTTTGCTTCGGACATCCATGCTAGGAGACTTATCCGTGCGTATCATAGAACTCATCCTGACCGACCTGGTTGCTCAAATGAGGGTTCGGTGACCCCTCCTCAAGGGGGGGGTACTGTTGTGAATGGGTTTGAGATGAGTTCTGAGCAGAGGCTCCCTCTGGTGGTTACAAGCGGTACTAGTGAGGATTGTGAGGACTGGGAATCAGGTGTTACTGATTGGTCTTATTTAAGGGAATCATTTTCCCATCAGGGTTGCCGGTGATCAATTGTTCTGGTCTGAATCCTTCTTTCCAGTTTCCCTTGTAGCCTGCTGTGTCGTGTCTGCATCTCCTGCTATCAGATAAGACAATTTCTTATTTTGTGTTTTTGCTATATTTTTGCATTTTGTCCTGCACTTCTGTGGGGGCCTTCTGGGTCCCCTCCGGGGGCTTTTGCCCTCTCAGTTTAGTTCAGCCACTGTGTTTTGTACTTTTGCTTTTTCCAGTTTTTTCAGTGGCTGCTGTTTTTGTTACACCAGAGAACTAATTTAGGTGGTAGAGGTCGTGTGATCTCAGGTGATTTTGAAATTAGTAGAGTTGGTGTTTTTCAGGGTTTTCTGGGATTGCAGTAAGTACCCTTCCTGTCCTTTTCTATTTAGATAGTTTGGGCCCCAGCGTTTGCTCATACTATTTTCTTTCTGTGTCAGTATTTCCTCTTGTCTAACCGCCATTACATGTTTGGGGGCTTTCTATTATCTTTGGGGTTCTGCTACGGGGCAGATAGCTTTCCTATTTCTATCTTTAGGTGTAGTTAGTTTCTCAGGCTGTGACGAGGCGTCTAGGACCAACGTAGGAACGCTCCACGGCTGCCTCTAGTTGCGGTGGTTAGTCAGGGTACTGCAATCTCATAGATTCCAACTGCTCTGGTGTATTTCCTTTTTTGCCTGCACTCCTCAGCTACCGTAACATAACAGAAGCCCCAAAAAGGAATTTTAATTCTATATTTTTAGGAACTATGACAATATATTGTATACATGACAAATTACATGTTACTACAACACTGTTTATCAACGTGGCCAACTGACTAATTCCATGAAATAATTTTCAGAAATGTTGCATGGTTAACTCTGAATAGTGTGAATATGTATGAAATATGCAAAATAGAAACATTTTATAGCAAATCATCACCTGGAAGAACAGAAGATCAGGTATACTTGAGTGGATCTTACCTGATATAGATTCAATTTAGAATCTGGTCTAGGATTACAGATTAACTGTTAAATAAAACAGGAATTGTTTGAAATTCAATAAATAACACTATTTACAGAAAGTGCTGATTAAACATAAAAAGCCAATAAATAGTTCAACAAGTCCCAAATAGTGGATGGCAGACCACCCGGATAAATATGAAAGAACATGGTACACCGGATGTGGAGGAAAAAGACTTGGCTGGTGTGGATAAAAACATAAAGTGCAATGTATGCAAAGAGAGCAATTCTTTATTAAGTAAATATGCACAAATAAAATATAAAAAATACCAATTGTAAAAATTACCATAAAAAGGAGGAAAGCCACAAGTACAAAATAGCCCACGTAGAATACAGCTCAATTTAAATAACCAGGTATTACAGAACAAGTAAATACAAGCCACAAAAATTGTCTAAAGTTTATTTACATAGTACCTCATGTGTCAATTAGAGTTGAGCGATACTTTCCGATATCCAAAAGTATCGGAATCGGAATGGTATCGCCGATACCCAAAAAATATCAGCGATACCCGATACCGATACCGGAAGTCCAAAGTAAGTCTATGGGAACAAAATATCGAAATTAAAAAAACCCATTCTTGCCTTGTAGGTTAATTGTACATGAAGGAAAACAACAAAGAGTAATGTAGAATGTATTGGGGGAGGTTGAGGAGACATTAAAGGTATAGATGTTTAACCCAATCCAATGGAATAGCATTAATTATTTTTTTTAGGAAATACGTTCGGATTGACGAAGAAATTGACAATGTTGTTAACCTTTTTTCTATTTTGGCAAGTATGTATGTTTCACAACTTCCATGCTCTTCACCTTTTTAACTTTTGCCACACTTTCTCCTTCATAATCTTCAGCAGCATCATCTTTGTCATCAAATTATTCTTCATCTTCACCTTCTTTATCTTCTTCTAAAACTTCTTGCTTTTCATCTTTTTGTTAACATTACTCATATTGTTCTTTTTAAACTATTATTCTTCTTCATATTATAGTCCTTCATCTTCTTCATCATATTCTTATTTGTGACAGATTCCTGTACTTGTAATCTGTAAAAGTATGATTTTTTCATCGTTCCGTTCTTGCTGCCACAAAAGATTTAAATTACAACAGTATTTGTCAGTGTTCAGTTTAGCCTGCAGCATCAGACATTTACCAGGGGCACCACGAGGAGGAACGGACTCACCCCCATACACTGCTTAGTCTTCTTCTGCTTATAATTTAGAGCATATATTTTGCTCTTCATTTTGGTCTTATACTTCATGTTCTTCTGCTTTTAGATCTTCTGCTTATTGTTCTTGTGTCTCTTGTTCTGTATCTTGTATTTGTAGCACAACCTTGTACCAGCTGATGTTACTGGGACACGGTTACTAAGCAGGAGGTACCTGTGCTCCAAAGCACTACCAAGGACCAGCAGACGTTGCTGGAACTCGGATACCGAGATGGAGGCACCTAGGCCAAAGGCACTGCGGAGAACAGTTGACGGTACTGGAACCCGGACGGGTATCAGAAGGTACAAGAGCCAATGCAAGTAACGAGGACCAGCTGACTGTGCTGGAACCCGGAGGGGCAGCAGAAGGAAAAGAGCCAATGCACAACCGAGGACCAGCTGACGTTACTGGGACACGGTTACTAAGCAGGAGGTACCTGTGCTCCAAAGCACTACCAAGGACCAGCAGACGTTGCAGGAACTTGGATACCGAGATGGAGGCACCTAGGCCAAAGGCACTGCGGAGAACCAGTTGACGGTACTGGAACCCGGACGGGTATCAGAAGGTACAAGAGCCAATGCAAGTAACGAGGACCAGCTGACTGTGCTGGAACCCGGAGGGGCAGCAGAAGGAAAAGAGCCAATGGCACAACCGAGGACCAGCTGACGTTACTGGGACACGGTTACTAAGCAGGAGGTACCTGTGCTCCAAAGCACTACCAAGGACCAGCAGACGTTGCTGGAACTCGGATACCGAGATGGAGGCACCTAGGCCAAAGGCACTGTGGAGAACCAGCTGACGGTACTGGAACTCGGACGGGTACCATAAGGCACCATGAAAATGTAAGTTGACAGGCCGCAAGCCGTCTGCAGTTACCAAATCACACAGTCCTACAGTGGGTGCTTGTCCTATTTTCACAACGGAAAGAGCCTTTATTTACATATCCCACAGCACACATAGGAATCACCTAAACTGCAGGCACCATAGAGTCGGATAACCGGAATGCAACATGACAGGACAACTTATTGGAGGCTAATTTACGTTGACACTGCCAGGAAACAGCTGTCGTGCTGTAACCAGGGTGGGCATGAGTCAGTACCCGTGTCAATTACTTCCGAGCAACAACTGGTGGTGTTGGAGCCCAGGGTCCAATGCATCGACTTCAATTGCTTCCACCTCCTCTCAGGACCACAGCACTGTTGAGCAACCATCTGTCTCTTCACCGCCTGCCAAATTGCCCAGTCAGTCAGAGAGTTCTGTACAGGAGCCAGCGAGTCTCTGCTTCTGTTCTCAGAATCTGTTGGTTTGCAAACAGGGGCCCAGCCAAGCAGCATTCTGGAATGTGAAGAAGAGGGAGTATGCAGTGATGCGCAACAGCTGTGTCTCTCTGAATCTGAAGAGGCGGGTGAGACAGTGCCAATGGTCAGCACACCGCAGAACGCATCTGATGATGATGAGACTCAGGTGCCAGTTTCTGTTGAGCATGGTGGTGGCCAGACCACCCAACAGCAGCAGGTGTTGGAAGAGGTTAGTGGAGATGATGAGGTCCAAGACCCAACATGGCGTGAGGAACAGGAAGGTGGTGGGAGCAGCTCTGAGGAAGCGATTGCCCCAACGGTACAAACAGGAGGGAGAGTTAGGCTGCATACTCTGTTGCCTGTAGCCTCCATTTTGGCACCTGTTCGGATAATTTCTCTTCCAAAAGTCTAAACGGACGCTCCCAGGACTTGCACTGCGTGGTCCTTTTTTCACACACTTGCAGATGATATTTGCTATGTCAAATGCAAGCTGTGTAATCAAAAAGTAAAAAGAGGTAAAGTGTCAGTAACCTCAATACCACAAATATGTGGAAACATGTGCGGAGAAAACACGTAGTTGAGTTACAAAGACACACTGAAGATGTACAGTCTATAGAGAATCACTGCACAAGTTTAACTGCATATGTCATGGTTAAATTGGAAATTTTTATTGCACACTTGATGTGAAAAAAGAAAATAGCTATGAGACGACTGACTGACGTTTTGGGCAACGCAGTGGCCTTATCAAATAGTCGCTGGAAGAGATAGAAAAATTTACAGTCAATGACAATGTATAATATATACAATCTATACAATATATACATAGGGTGAAGAATATATATCCATAGGAATTAGGCAACATGTTAAACATTTGGGTGATACTGTAGAACACGGAGAATTATCCCTCTAGGGTATGCGGGTGGATAATGTAGTTTTTTGTTGATTTTTGGGAGTGTGTAGAAAACAGGGGTGATGGGGTATTGAATATTAAGGAATGTCATAGTCTTACAGTCTATGGTGATCAATTAAAGATGTTTTGTCAGGATACGATCAATTTTTTGACAGATGTAAAATGTAGGGTCACAATTGAGTTGTCTGTATGGTTAGGTTAACTGACAGTTGTCTATGAATTTCGGCAATATATTGGGTCTTATTCATAATAACGATAGCACCCCCCTTATCTGCTGGTTTAATAATAATGTTGGGGTTATCTTTCAGAGATTTTATGGCTTGTTTATCTGTGGGTGTCAGGTTGTGGCGTATCGGGTGTAGGCCCAATCTCGGCAAACCATCCACGAGCACAGGCTCTGAATGCTGGCATTGCAAAACTCCTGTCCCTTGAAATGCTGTAATTCAGGCTGGTGGAGACTGACAGTTTACGGAACTTAATGGCATTGGCAGTCCCACAATACAATGTGCCAAGCTGATTTTATTTCAGCAGGCAAGCCGTCCCTGGTCTGCAAAAGCATGTTGAGGTTAAAATTAAACATGCGCTACTAAACTCCGTCAGTAGCAATGTCCACCTGACCACCGCTGCGTGGACCAGTACCCATGGCCAGGGACGATACCTTTCCCTCACTGCCCATTGTGTCAATGTTGTGGAGCCGGGTACAGATCTTGCGAGTGGCGCTGTACGTGTTCAGCCAACTACAAGGATTGCAGGAATCAAGTCTGTACACATTGACTCCTCCTTCTCCAGTTCCTCAGAACAGGAGCCGTCACGGTCTACCTCCACATGGACCCGTGAAGCTTAATAAGAATCTTTAGTTATATAGCGCCAACAGATTACGCAGCGCTTTACAGTTTAACAGTTTCAGAACACAAGTCATAAGTAAGAACGTTACCAATACAATAATTAAAGCAATATAATCCGCACATGCTCGTGAGAGCTTACAATTTACAAATATGTGGGGGAGATACAAAGTACAGGTGTTTATATACAATGGTGTATTTAGAATGAAGGTCCAGCCATTTTGAGGGAGTGAGGGATGGATGGAGATAGTGAATGGGCTACACACACACACAGTTACACATAGAATGACTTTGATTAGTGAATGTGATAGGCCGCTCTGAAGAAATGTGTTTTGAATGAGTGCCCGAAAACATGCAAATTGTGGATAGTTCTAATTTCTTGGGGTACAGCATTCCACAGTATTGGCGCAGCGCGGGAGAAGTCTTGGATTCGGGAGAATGTTCTTTAGGTGTAGGCGGCAATAGCGGGCAACAGATTGTATATGGGAGGTGAAGGAGAGATTGGTGTCAAACATAACACCAAGACAGCGAGCCTGTTGACCGATATGAGCACAGACGTGGCCAAACGTCAACAGGCCGCCCTGAAATTTATTTCCATGGGGAATCAAAGCCACACAGCGCTGGAGCTCTGGAATGCCATAAAGCAAGAGAGCGACATGTGTATTTTGCCAGCGAATCTCCAGCCAGGCTTGGTAATGTGTGACAATGGCCGAAATCTGGTGTCAGGTCTGGGCCTAGGCAACGTCACTCACATACCATGTCTGGCACATGTGCTAAACTTGGTCGTCCAGAGTTTTTTGAGGGACTATCCGGATCTTGATGCACTGCTGCACAAGGTCCGCCTACAGTGCGCTAACTTGCGACGTTCCACCATGGCCAGATCGCGCATTGCAGCTCTGCAAAGCAGATTTTGCCTTCCTGAACATCGCATCATATGCGACGTACCCACCAGGTGGAATTCCACGTTACATATGTTGGAGCGGTTGTGTGAGCAGCAGCCAGCAGTAATGGAGTATCAGCTGCATCAGTCGCAATCAACTCGCAATTTGCGCCGTTCACACTTCACCACTACTGAGTGGGCCTCTATAATAATAATAATAATCTTTTTTTATATAGCGCCAACAGATTCCGCAGCGCTGTACAGTTTAACAGTTTCATAACACAAGTCATAAGTGACAACGTTAACAATACAATAATTAAAGCAATATAAGCCGCCCCTGCTCGTGAGAGTTTACAATCTACAATGAGGAGGGGGAGCTACAAAGTACAGTTGTTTATATACAATGGTGTATTTACAATGATGGTCCAGCCATTTTGAGGGAGTGAGGGATGGATGGAGATAGTGAATGGGCTACACACACACACAGTTACACATAGAATGACTTTGATTAGTGAATGTGATAGGCCGCTCTGAACAAATGTGTTTTGAGTGTGGAAGTAGGGCTGTTAATGGGGATGTTGAAGTCTCCAAGGATAAGGGTTGGTACTTCTGAGGACATGAAAGTGCGGCAGCCAGGCAGAGAAGTGGTCAAGGAACTGTGTGGGCGAGCCTGGGGGCCGATATATTACCGCTACTCTGAGGGAGAGGGGACGAAAGAGCCTGATGGTGTGGACCTCATAATTTGCAAAATCTTTATATAAAATTTACATGTTACATATTTACATCTAGTATAAAACATTTAACCATTAAGCCTACTTACAGAACAAGGAAGTGCAAAAAAACTTGTGCATAAAAAAAGTGCAAATAAAATGTGACAAGGGCAGTGTAACAAATAATTTAGGAAAAAGATAAACTAACAACAAGTACTGTGTGCTGTGTAAGAGCCAGACACATTAACATGAAATCAGTCTGGAATAGCGGTGATTTTCTCCCCATAACCCGAGTAACATTCTGGGGAGAGGGGTGTAGAGTAGTGTTGAGCGATACGATAATGCAAATATCGGCTATCGGCCGATATTGCTCTATCGGGCTTTCGATAATTAGTTTCGATATTTTCGTCTTATCGAATACCGGAATCGGATTTGTCACTGTCACTGTGAGTGTCCGTCGGTCGGGTCTGTCAGGAGTCAGCGGCACTTACCTGGCAGAAGATCTCCGGCGCTCACGTCCTGGACTGCTTGATGGCCGCCATTATCTTCTCCCTGGCGGTCACATGCAGTTTTTCGCGATAACTGCAGTGACTGCAGGGTAATCCCGGCCGTAAACCAGTCCGATGACGTCACCGCCGGGGAAGCAGGTAATCAGCTGTGCTGCGCCGGGATTCTGATGTAGCAGAGCTGGATCGTCGTGGGACACTCGTTACTATGGACTGCGTCGGTCAGGTGGTATACTTTTTTTTTTTTTTCATTTTTTTACAGGAGATCGATGGCGTCGCAGGATGAGACTAATAAAAGTAATGAAAACTGTGTTTTTTTTTTTTTATTAAATTAAAAAACTTTTTTATAAACATTCACCCGTCCGGGTACATAAACAATTTAACTATTTATCAACAATTTAACTTTTTACATACAGGGACCCTCTCCGGGTTATTTATACTTCTTTGGCAGGGGTGTTCCAGGTACCACCTGGTACTCTTCTGATGCTTGCCAAACATCCGAGGCACCAAGGACCACCAGGACCTGATGACGTCGTGTGGCCTGTACAGTCAAGTCATGACCCGCTATCTGGGTCTGTGTGGCCACCTCTTTCATCTCCCTCCGGGTCTGGAGCCCTATGTCCCGGACTGAACAAACCCCAGGGGGCCTAACAGGCGCCGGGTACAGGCCAGCTATACTTATCATGTCCATAGCTGGGGCTGCTGAGGAGACCACTGAGGGAGGCTTGGGAGATTTACGGCGTGGGGTGGGCACTTTTGCAGAGGCCTGGATGTGGGAGGCTGAAGGCTCCGAGGGTCTCACAGGTTCCTGACACACTGGGGAGTAGGGGTCGCACCTGGTAACATTTAGGGCGTACCATCCATTGTAACCCCAGTGTCGGGTGTAAGTCACCAAGTCTCCTGGCAACAGGTCCCTCCCCGGGTGTCCTTCTGGGAGGTGAGCCTCCACGTCCCGCCGGTTCACAAAGACTTCTAAATAAAGTCCAGGCTCCTTGATGAAGCCCCAACCACCTTTCAATTTAAAGCTCCGTACTGCACCCTTACGCCGCGGCTCACACAGGGTTCCTTTATCCTTTCTCATCTGGTCCTTATCTGCCCGGTCCTTCTCCAGGTGACGTTGGCGAAGTTTTAGGGTTTCTCGCTGCTCCCTTTGTAGCTCTGCTTCCCGCTCCCAACGTCTCCACTCTTCCTCCTGACGCCGGTTGTAATTCTCCTCCACCAGCTGCTCCATGTCTCCACCACTCCACTGCAGCTTACAGTGTCCGGTTTGCGGCAGCTCTCCTGTCGCCCCCCAGTCCTGGCGGCGCTCCCCTGCGGAGGAAGCAGACGGCTCTAAATCAGATGACAGTCGGGGCTCCGGTACAGGCAGGTAGTGCTCTGGTGCCTGCGCGGCCTCCTCCATGAGGACGTGTGTCGCTTCTTCTGTCTCAGCGACGGGGGCAGACAGCGGGATCTGGGGTGCTGACGGTGCTGCGGTTTTTGCAGGAACGGGTGCCTCCACTGCGAACAACGTCAACCGGATAACATTGCAAGGACTCCTCTACTAGAACGGGTGCCTCACCTTCCGGTACAGACACTTCAGGTAAGAGGGATTGGCGCCGCTCCAAGTTTAGTTTTAGGGCACGCCAGCTCGCTTCCATCCTGGCGACCTCCTCCCGGTGCCGGGCTAGGCCTCTTAGAGTATCCTCCGCTTCTTGCAGCGTAGGAGGGTTTCCAGGCCGGGTGCCCAACGGTGGTTCCGTGGCGATCGGGTCGCTTCCGTGGGGGGAGAGCTCTGACTGCTCCATCCCTTCACACTTCTGCTCGTGTCCATTAGCCATCTCTGCCAAGTCACATGTGTCATTAGCATCTGGAGAGGACCCCTCTTTTGTAGGGAGGCGGGACCTTCGTGTTAGTTTCCACACACTGAGGAGGATGAGGAGGCGGAACTGAAGAGCTGTGGGGCACGATCTTACATTGCAGTACCATTTAGAGCCATCGTTTTCGCGTCACTGAGTGAGTGTACAGTACACCCATGAAGAGCACGCCCTTCTTCTTCACCAGTGCCTCGTCGTGACGCAGATATGGCGGAAAAATGGCAAATACATTCTCTGATGATTTTAGCAATTCTCAAGCACAAAACGAGTTCAATTCAGGCACACAGGACTCGCTTATAGCGAGCTACAGAATCCTGTTCGTGACGCCCAAGTTGAGTCGCACAGAGCCAGAGGTTTTGGGGGTACTCAGCACCGAGCCCGTCGACTTCTATGGGGTATGTCACGGCTTTACCCGGCAATTGAATCAGAGTCTATTTTACTATGTAGAAGTGTATAAACTATAAATATATGTATATATATGTCACAATGACATATATATATATATATATATATATATATATATACATGTATTCTATGTGTGTATATTTTGTGTTTACAACGTAAGAAAGGGTTTTTTTTGTTGCGATATTTTGTTCCCATAGAATTACATGGGACTTCCGCTATCGAAATCGGATATCGACGATATTTATGCTATCGGCGATACAATTTCGATACAATATTTTTAGATATCGAGCACTATCGCTCAACACTAGTGTAGAGTCAACGATCAGCAACTAGCTACGGTAGATAAAATACCTAAAGAAAAAAAAAAAAAAAAAAAGTTAATTAACATTCATAAGATACATTGTATTTAAAAAAAACAAACAAAAAAAAAACATAAAAACTATAATACACAGCAGGATCTTTAGTAAAAACCAGACTTGACACTGTAACCTCTTAATCCTTGCAAGCTTCAACACAACGTTCACAAGGTACACAGCAGGGGTGGTCGGTCTCCTAGACAACGAGCAAACTCCTTCATGATGAGAGAGGCCACCATCTCCTAAGCTTTCTGGTACTTTTCTGTGGGAATGAGCTTGTCTCCAACCAGCCAGGAATATCCATTGAATGGCACACCATGGTTTGGTATTAGCACCCAGTACCAAAAGTGAAGCCAACCACAGTTCCCATTTCTCATGAACTTTATTTGATATACTGGCTGGCCAAACATTAGTTTCTCACAAAGGAGCTGAAGACCCTGAGTGGCAGTAGGTGCAAGTCTTCCAGCATGACCTGTTTGTTAGATATCAGAGGGAGAAGAGGATTGGGCCTTGCCAAGGTGCCCGATTGCATCTTAAGTCTTATTGAATGTTGGAGCCAGTCCACCGTATAAAATCAGCCATAGAGTGTCCGGGTACCTGCTTGGATTTCGATCCAAATGAAGACTACTTTGATGTACATGTACACCAATTAGAGAAAAATGACAAGGATGAGGCAGTGAGACACGCTCAGCAGAGTACAAGCAGCATTGCTTGAAGAAGTAACTGGAGCGTGATCAAAATTCAATAAATTAAAAGCTCAGACTACAGTGAACACAACTGTTGGCTGTGAAAGGGCTTTTTGTGTCCTTCTACAGTGTTTTCAACCAATGTATTGGATACGGATGGAAGCACGTCACACTATAATTTCAATTGAATGGAGCAGCAAGAATTACACTAAAGAAAAAAAAAAAAAAAAAGAGTGTGAGAGTGAGATGTGCAGATGCCTACATACAGCGTTGTATGCCGAGCAAACTGCAGCGCGGCACCTGCACTCACACACACACCTTGCAGAGCTGTGAAAAAAACACTGCAAGGCAAAAGGAAGATGTACACAGCGGTAGGTAAACTAGCCTGCCTAAAGCACAGTACACAAAATCGCAATCTCTAACTGTCCCTCAGAGTCAGCAGAGCAGCGTTCTGTCCCGAACTGAATTCACAGCACAGTGATGCTAAAATGGCGGCTTTATCCGGCAACAATACCTTCCTTGTGTCACGGTTAGGGTAGCGTGTGTCTATTATATGAGTGTCTCTAAAATGTAAGGTTACGCAGCCTTATTCTGCCCTTGGGACGCAAAAAATAAGACAGCAGTAATCATTTACTGTATAAAACTACACCTATGCGCAACAAAACAAGCACGTTCCCTCTTCCGGTTCCTGCGCTGACATGTGAGTAGGGAGTTTGGAGACGCTCCTGAATTTATCCCAGGTATCCAAGCATATCGGGCCGATAGGAGAGCATTAAAACCACCCACGGTGGTGACTTAAATATGGTGAATCGAACCAGTGAAGAACTGTAGGTCGATGCGAATGAATGTGCGATCACATGACACACGTTTATAATAACCCTTGCTAGACACGACTAACTTTGTAGACATTTGGACACACCTGAACCCAGATGGCAGTGAATATTCATTCTATTCGGCGCCACATGACTCTTGGTCCAGAATAGATTATATATTGCTATCACAGGAGCTATTAAGGGGAGTGGAAGAGGCAGATGTGCACAACGTAGCAATATATGACCACGCGCCCGTATCAGTGACCCTGCCAGATATGGTGCAGATGGGGCCAGACCAAACTTGGCGCTTCCCGACCTATTTGTTAATGGATGAGAAGTTTTGACATCAGGTGAAGCAATGGTGTTTTTAATATGTAAGGGATAATGGAGATACTAGGGATAGGCCGGAACTTTTATGGGCAGCAGGGAAGGGAGTAATGCGCGGGAAACTAATAGGTTATCAGACAACGCTAAAAAAGAAGATAGCGACAAACTACTTGCAGGCTAGCAGGATATTACGTGATAGGTACACGGCAAACAAGACAAGTTCATCAACACAGGTTAAAAATAGATGTAAGCAGGCTAAGGCTGACTTAGACGTATGGGTATATCGACGAGAGAGAAGCAGTAATAACAATTATAGAGCCGATGTATATCGTTATGGTAGCAAATGACGGAGACTATTAGCACGACTAGCGAAAGGAAATCACATTCGTCATCAACATATTACAGCGTTAACGAATAAACATGGGATCATGAACACAGACCCTCGAAGCATAAACACCATTCTACAAGAATACTACTCAGACTTATATAAGGTGGAACATACGGATAGTGCGGAGGGTAACACCTTTGTAGATGGAATACGGTTACCATCCATCACAAACTATCAGCTTCTCCTTTTAAAAAAACAAATTGAGGTGACGGAAGTGACAGCGGCGATAAGTAACTTTAAATACGGGAAAGCTCCAGGACCTGACGGGTTTACAGCCAAATTATTAAAATTATTGAGTGAGGATATCCCGTCCACATTGGTACGCACCTTCAATCATATATTGGAGACAGGAGGGTTGCCCAGCCATTCAAACATGTCACACATGAAGGTGCTACTAAAACCAAACAAATCTTCACATCTGCCTGGATCCTATCGTACATTCTCACTCATTGACCATGATATCAAGATTTGTCCAGGATCATGGCAGATCGTTTGAGTAGCATTCTTCCTACGCTGATAGGGCGATCACAAGTGGCCTTTGTTAGCTACTTTGTTGGCTACTATCAGTCTCACTATGCATAACACATGTGTGCAGTGGGCAGTATTACCTTTGCCTTCGGTGGAGTAGGAAAACACCTCTCCTATAGAAGTGTTAGTTGGGGAGATGGAAGATTTGCCACCGGGACCTGAATTGTAATACTTAAATGTGACAGGTGACAAATTTGGTAAGGCGCAACTCCGCGGCCCCTACGTTGAGTCTAGCCCGTGAAAATATACTGGTTGTCAATGGGGAACCCCAACACCCCAGGGCAGCTACAGTATTTAAACAATTAGAGCTGAACCAAGATTTGCTGTATCAGGTTTATAAAATACATGTGGAAATTTTTTAGCAATTGCTGCTACCGCAGTCATATCGGAGGTTGGTAATGGACTTAGCGCATGCGCATGTACTAGGGTGACATTTGTGCCAAAAGAAAACCCTACACAGAATTATACAGTCATGGCCAAAAGTTTTGAGAATGACACAAATATTATATTTTCACATGATCTGCTGACCTCTGGTTTTTATGTGTGTTTGATAGATGTTTTTATCACAGACAGAAATATAATAATTGCAAACATATGAGTAACAAAAGCTTATATTGACAGTTAGAATGAGTTAATGCAGCAAGTCAATATTTGCAGTGTTGACCCTTCTTCTTCAGGACCTCTGCAATTCTCCCTGGCATGCTTTCAATCAACTTCTGGACCAAATCCTGACTGATAGCAGTCCATTCTGGCACAATCAATGCTTTCATTTTGTCAGACTTTTTAGGTTTTTGTTTGTCCACCCGTCTCTTGATGATTGACCACAAGTTCTCAATGGGATTAAGATCTGGGGAGTTTCCAGGCCATGGACCCAAAATCTCTATGTTTTGTCCCTGAGCCATTTAGTTATCACTTTTGCTTTATGGCAAGGTGCTCCATCATTCTGGAAAAGGCATTGTTGATCGCCAAACTGCTCTTGGAGGGTTGGGAGAAGTTGCTCTTGGAGGGCATTCTGGTACCATTCTTTTTTCATGGCTGTGTTTTTAGGCAAGACTGTGAGAGCCGATTCCCTTGGCTGAGAAGCAACCCCACACATGAATGGTTTCAGGATGCTTAACATTTGGCATGAGACAAGACTGGTGGTAGCGCTCACCTTGTCTTCTCCGAATGAGGCATTTTCCTGATGTCCCAAACATTCGAAAAGGGGATTCATCAGAGAAAATAACTTTACCCCAGTCCTCAGCAGTCCACTGCCTGTACCTTTTGCAGAAAATCAGTCTGTCCATGATGTTTTTTCTGGAGAGAAGTGGCTTCTTTGCTGCCCTCCCTGAGACCAGGCCTTGCTCCAAGAGTCTCCGCCTCACAGTGCGTGCAGATGCACTCACACCTGCCTGCTGCCATTCCTGAGCAAGCTCTGCACTGCTGGTAGCCCGATCCCGCAGCTGAAACACTTTTAAGAGACGGTCCTGGCGCTTGCTGGTCTTTCTTGGGCGCCCTGAAGCCTTTTTGGCAACAATGGAACCTCTTTCCTTGAAGTTCTTGATGATGCGATAGATTGTTGACTGAGGTGCAATCTTTCTAGCTGCGATACTCTTCCCTGTTAGGCCATTTTTGTGCATTGCAATGATGACTGCACGTGTTTCTTTAGAGATAAGCATGGTTTAACAGAGGAGAAACAATGATGCCAAGCACCAGCCTCCTTTTAAAGTGTCCAGTGGTGTCATTCTTACTTAATCATGACAGATTGATCTCCAGCCATGTCCTCATCAACACCCACACCTGTGTTAATGGCGCAATCACTGAAAAGAGGTTAGCTGGTCCTTTTAAGGCAGGGCTGCAATGATGTTGAAATGTGTTTTGGGGGACAAAGTTCATTTTCTAGCCAAATATTGACTTTGCAAGTAATTGCTGTTAAGCTGATCACTCTTTATAACATTCTGGAGTATATGCAAATTGCCATTACAAAAAGTGAAGCAGTAGACTTTGTAAAAATTAATATTTGTGTCATTCTCAAAACTTTTGGCCATGACTGTACAACGGTTTTACTGGCTGGGGGTCTATCAAGAAGTTAAACGGTATTGTAACTCTTGTCGCATGCGCCAGGTACACAGTCCTCAGCCTCATTTTGTGAGTCCCTTGGTGACATTAAAAATTTTAGAGGTCCAGTTTGAGAGAATACCCATGGATCTGGTGGGGCCGGTTAATAAATCAGCAAGGGGTCATCAACAGGGCAATAAAAGGGGCACTGTGTGGGTCACCAGTTTTGAGCACACCCGAGTTCAAAAGATAATTCATTGTCCAGACTGATGCATCAGAGGTAGGTCTGGGTGCAGTGTTGTCTCAGGACTGGAGCTTAACGGGGAGGAGCATCCCATTAGTTTCCTGAGTCGAAAGATTACTCCATCAAAAAACAGAGACAGCATTGTAGAGAGAGAGTGCCTGGCGATAAAGTGGGCACTGTAGTCGTTGCGCTACTATTTGTTGGGATAACATTTTGTTTTGTAACTGATCATTCCCCTCTGACTGGCAGTGTTGTAGCCCAGGGAGAAGAGTTCAGGTGGTAGAAAGATGAACATAACAGGAGACTTGGAAAACGTTGGCAAACAGTTATTTAATCTGAAAACAGACAGGCAAATTCAGGTGAGATCCATGCCTTGTTCATTTTCAGAAAAATAAGCCGGTCTACATTGTCTGAGGATAGTCGCATGCGACGGTCTGTTAGTACACCACCTGCAGCACTAAAGACGCGCTCAGATAATACACTGGCAGCAGGGCAAGACAGCACCTCCAAGGCATACTGGCTAAGCTCTGGCCATGTATCCAGCTTACAGACCCAAAACTTGAAAGGGGAAGAGGCATCTGGGAGTACACTGAGAGGGAAAGACATGTAGTCTGTCACCATCTTACGGAAACGTTGCTTCCTGGTGAATGGAGCCGTCTCGGATGGTGTAGTAGTGATGGGTAGTTCGTGAGTGAGTAGTTCAAAATGAACTAATCTTCAGAGTGAACTAGTTCATCTAGTTCACCATCCTGACACAGATTAGTTCATTGTGAACTCAACAGTAAGTGGGAGGAGACAGAGAGTGATCCAGGTTCATACAGCTCCAGGAAGCTCCCTGCTCTGTCTCACACTGGCTCTTTACAGCTCTTGATGATGGAAAACAAGGTAGTAAAACACTATACCACACATCAAATACAAATATAATAGTAATAATAATATTATTAATAAAAACTGAAATTGCACACACAGTACACAGACACAGCTCATATGTGTGTATGAGAGAGTGTTTCTGTGTGTAGTTCATGCCTCTAGCCTGGAAGATCAGTCTTGCTAAAATCTTTAACACTGACCCCTGTTCTGTTCTTCAAATGGTGGATGCTGAACTGCTTCTCAGCCCCCTCATACACAATCATTATGTGGCACTGCTGGGCTCAGTGAGAGGCATCAGATTGAACTAGGCTCTCCTGAGTCATTCTCAATAGACCATTTTGTTCAGCAGTTCATCTAGTTCATTTAGTTCAGAGGTCACATGATGCATTTCCTATCATCTCCTCACAGGATAGGGTGGAGAAAAACAGAACTAAATGAACTAAATGAACTAATCTTTTGAAATAATCTTTTCAGTGAAATAGTTCATGGTGAACTAATCACCAAAATTAACTAGATTTCCCATCACTATGGTGTAGACCTTTGTGGCGCTGTCACAAAACTTCGCCACATTTGTAACATACAGCTCTTGCCCTGTGCAGAGGCGCTGCTTGTGCTCCCTCTTGTTGCAGAGGTGTCTACAATGCCTCGAAGCACAGAGCTGCTTTGTAAAGCAGTAGCAGCAGCAGCGCTCTCGGCTGGAATGGAGAACATTATGGATTTCAACAGTGTGTCTTGTCCTCCAGCATTTTACGGTCCCGGTTCAACGGTGTGATGAGGCTTTATAAGTTGTCCCGGTAGCGAGGGTCTAGGAGGGTGTACACCCAATAATCTGACGTGGTGAGAATGTGGGCGATGCGGCGGTCGTTTCTCAGGCACTGCAGCATGAAATCAACCATGTGCTGCAGACTCCCAACTAGCCAACAAACGCTGTCCTCTGGAAGAGCGTCACACTAATAGATTTTTGTAAATTTAAAATAGAATAAAGCAGCACCAATTTTTGAAAAATGACAAGGATGAGGCAGTGACAGACACTCAGCAGAGTACACGCAGCGGTGGTTGAAGTAAGTGGAGCGGGATCTACACTCCTACAAAAAATTTAAACCTCAGACTAGAGTGAAGACTGAAACACAACTGTTCACTTGCTGTGAAAGGCCTTTTTGTGGACTTCTATTATGTTTGCAAGCAATGTATTGTATTTTGATGGAAGAGCGTCACACTAATAGATTTTTGTAAATTTAAAATAGAATAAAGCAGCAGCAATTTTTGAAAAATTACAAGGATGAGCCAGTGACAGACGCTCAGCAGAGTACACGCAGCATTAGTTGAAGTAACTGGAGCATGATCTGCACTCAAAAAAAAAAAAAACTCACAGACTGCAGTGAAAACTGAAACACAACTGTTCACTATCTGTGAAAGGCTCCTTTGTGGACTTCTATAGTGTTTGCAACCAAGGTATTGTATACGGATGGAAGCACGTCACACTATTATTTCAATTGCATGGAGCAGCAAGAATTACACTGAAGAAAAAAAAAAAAGAGTCTGTCAGTGACACGTGCAGATGCCTACAGACAGCGTTGCATACAGAGCAAACTGCAGCGTCACCTGCACTCACACACACCTTGCAGAGCTGTTAAAACAACACTGCAGGTAAAAGGAAGCTTTACACAGCCGGTGGTAAACTAGCCTGCCTAAAGCACAGTACACTAAATCGCAATCTCTAACTGTCCCTCAGAGTCAGCAGAGCAGCGTTCTGTCCCTAACTGAGTTCACAGCACAGTGACGCTAAAATGGCGGCGGCGCCTTTTATAGTGCATTCTGACATCATTTCAGCATCCAATCACAGCCATGCCATTAGTTAACATGACCGCAGCAGTACAGGATGTGCCCACACTTCTTAGGATTCCTCATTGTGATATGGAAATTTAATTAGGATAAAAATATCCTTCAGTGTTTGCTGCTTGCCATGTCCAAATCTCTATATAATGTCATCTTTGAGCGCTCAGAACGAAATGAAAACTGTCCACAACGCAAGTGTCAGTATAACAGTTCGTCAAAGACATACATTTATTATTCATTCAAGGTTTTATACGTTTACAAAAAGGGGCTGGTTAGTCAATTAACATACAATTAAACGCTGCTAGATTATTGGCTGTTCTAGTGTATGTATGATAATTATGATAATCATGATAAAAAGAGCTGAAGTTGCAGAATTATTGTTTTATATTCTCTTGACCTAGTTGTCTTGCATAACTATAATGTAAACAACAGATATCTAATAAGACTTTTTGTACGTTCCTTATGAAGGCCTTATGAAGGCCAGATTTCTTTAAAACGACTGATTATAGCTGGCCTAGAAATATGTGAGCACAGGGTTTTTTAGCAAGTGAGATCTATCTAACTGTGAACTGTGAATACATATATGTGAATATACTTTGAATATATGGAATACATATATATTTCCATGACAGTCCCCCCTTAGATACCACTTGCCCTAAAAACCTGCTCCTGGCCCAAAGCGCTGCAACTCTTTTGTGCTGCCGGCGGGTTGAGAATATGCCTAGCGCATGTCTCCCCCACTGAATACAGACTTTTCGCAAATGGGCGGTCAGGAGGACTGTCCCTGTCAGGGGTTTATGTGTTTGCAATCATAATCTCATAGTTGATAGGATGTTTCATCAAGGATGTGTATTCTCAGTCTGGAGGTAGTTCGGAGATCTGGTCAAGCCAGGCAGTTCCATCCGGACTGGTGCGAGGTCCAAGATGGTGAGTGGCATCAAATTGGTTGTCTCCTGAACAGTTTTTTCCATTATCCTGCGGATACAAGGAATTACACAGCAACCAGTAATTAATGCAAAAATGAGAAAACCCCATAATGGCTGTCCCAACCTGTGCCAACATTTTCTGCCACCCACTCATCCACCCAAAGTATCGATCCCATGGGTCAGTGACACCTGAGTTCTGTTTCAATTCCTCTGATAACTCAGTAAGTTTCTGTATTGCCATTGTGACTTTACCATTTGGGCCAGTGTTGTCTGGGATGTAGGTGCAACAGGTGTCTTTGATCATTTTGCAAACACCTCCTTTCTCAGCTAGAATCATATCCAAAGCCATTTTATTCTGGAATACCATAATGGAAGTGGGGCCTAACTTGCTGCCAAACCTTTTTACAGCATCTATGGTGAAGTTAACAAATCTCTGCTGGTTATAATAGATGTAATTTATCCAATCAACATTTTTTTTTGTTTATAGTTACTAGTGCCAATAGTGACTCAAATCCTGCTTTAACTTGGTCTCTGGCCTTGAACTCATCAGGTAGGTCATCTGTCTGGTCAGTCAGAGCATCCACGACATCCTTCATGGCTTAGGTGTCTCTCCTGGTACGGGAGCTTCCTTGCAATGCGATACGTGGATCCAAACAGGCTTTCCTTCTAGTTACACAGAGGTTGATGTCATCTGGGGCTCTTGGACAGGATCATCAAATCTGGCAGTGAAGAGAAAAACTCGAGAATGGACATGAGTTTTTTGACCAATTCAATTACATAAGTGTTATGATTTGGTAGCTGAGGAGAGCAGGCAAAAAAGGCAATACACCAGAGAGGTTGGAATCTATGGGATTGCAGTACCCTGACTAACCACCACAACTAAAGGCAGCTGTGGAGAGTTCCTACGTTGGTCCTAGATGCCTCGTCACAGCCTGAGAAGCTAACTACACCTAAAGATAGAAAAAGGAAAGCTATCTGCCCCGGAGCAGATCCCCAAAGAACATAGGAAGCCCCCAAACATGTAATGGCGGTTAGACAAGAGGAAATACAGACACAGACAGAAAATAGAATGAGCAAACGCTGGGGCCCAATCTGTCTAGATAGAAAAGGATAGGAAAGGCACTTACTACAATCCCAAAAAACCCTGAAAAGTACAAACTCTACTAATTACAAAAACACCTGAGATCACACGACCTCTACCACCTAAACTAGTTCTCTGGTGTAACAAAAACTAAACAGCAACCACTGAAAAAACTGGAAAAGGCAAATGAACAAACAACAGTGGCTGAACTAAACTGCAAGCACCAAAAAACTAAAAGAAGAAAATGTCTTATCTGTTAGCAGAAGATGCAGGCACGAAACAGCTTTTCTGGGTCTCTGGGAGTGTGCCTTACGCTAAACAGTGCAATTAGGAGTGTGTCATGCCATGGTTTGCGTGTCTCTTGGGCAATTTTTCAGCATTCTATTCTTAAGTGTTTCGTTCAGTTTTTCTACCTTCCTGCTGCTCAGGGGGTGGTAAAGAGTGTGTAGGCCTAGATCTGACCCTACTGCTAATCGGGTCTTGTGTGTCAGATTTGCTGTGAATGCAGGGTCCCTGATCACTTTCTATCATTTCTGGAACCCCGTATCTGCACACTATTTTCTGAAAGTAGCTTAGTTGCAGTAGTCTTTGCTGATTTGGAAAGCTTCTGTTCATCTTGAAAATACTTCTTTTGACCACAATGGCGTATTTGAATCCTTCACTTGGTGATATCTGGATGTGGTCTATCTGGATCCTTTGAAGTTGGTAGAGTGGTCTTTCCAGATGAGGTGAGGGGGACTTTCTTCCATACGTCCAGGCTTGCATTTGCCGCAGGTCGGACAGCTGCTGGTGAATTTGGCTGTTAGGGTGGAGATCCCTGAAGCGAACCAGTAAGCACCAATCAGATCATTCATCTGTGTCTTTGATATGTGGATGTGGGTCCATGTACCCATTGGACCACCATAGGGTGCATACTTTGTGGTAGGCAGAGTTTGAAGTCTATTATTGATAGCCTTCCTTCTTCACGTGTTGCTTTTTTCCCCATTCAGCTCTTCTCCTTTTGGAGCTTGGTCTTGTAACTTCTTGAGCAGATTCCAGGACGTCTCTGTGTCAGGTTTCTTGTCTTCAGTCGTCATGTAGTAGCCGTCCGGCTCTACGACCTCTCCCACTTCTCCATGTTGTCTTCCTTTGGCTGCTTCTTTGGCTGCCATGTCCGCCATGTTATTGCCTCACGCCTCTTCTGTTCTCAGTTTTCCATGCACTTTGATTTTTCAAGTTGCCACCATTTTGGAAGTTGGAGTATACCCAGTAGGTCCCTGAAGGCTCCATGATGCTTCACGGTTGTCCCGTTTGCTGTGATGAAGTCCCTTGTAGCCCAGATGGGTCTAAAGTCGTGTGCTATGCCATGCGAGTACCTGTAGTCCGTGTAGATGTTTGCAGTCTTGCCTTCTGCCATCTGGCAGGCCTTCGTCAGCGCTATCAATTCTGCTTCCTGGGCTGACAGGCTAGGTGACAGACTTCTGGACCACAGGATTTCTTGATTGCTGGTCACTGCACTTCCTGTGTAGAAACTTCTTCATCATCTGCAAATCTGGAGCCATCCAAGTATCCCCCCTTGGGAGTGGGAGTAGAGTGGCCGGGCTGAGGACTGTAGGTCTGGAGACGGTGACATTATGAGACAAAGGCAATAGAGGCGCCACAAAGATGCCTGGCGGCGGGGAGATTACTGTTGGTTGAGCTTGATTGAAGATTGCCAAGATGTCATGTGGAGTGAGAGTTTCCAGTGGCTGTCCAAGAGTGATTTCAGCAACCTTGTCCAGGAGAGTGTGTGCTGCAGATACTGCCATCAGGCAGGAGGGTGCTCTTCTTGCAACTGGATCCAAGCGGGCTGAGAGGCAGCCTAAAAGTCTCTGTTTTACCCCGTGAATCCGTGCCAGGACTCCAGTAGCATGACCTTCTTTCTTCCATCAGGTAGACGGAAAGACTTTTCACAGTCAGGTAGGCCTGGTATTGGCGCTGAGACTGTGGAGTTCTTCCAATCTCCTGAATGGGTTGAAGGCTGCGTCTGATAGAAGGAGCAGGGTTGCGTTGATGCAAGCGCACAGAGGCTGCATTAGGACTGAGGCATCAGGGATCCAGGTTCTGCAATATGACACTAGACCAGGGAAGGCCTGCAGCATTCTTGGAGTTGTTGGGGAGCCATCTTCTCCACAGTGGTCTTCCAGTCTTTTACACATGTGTTTCGTCTTGTGGGCAATACAGTGTCCCAGGGATGTAACTTGCTTCTGGCATCACTGGACTTTGTTCTTCCAGACCTTGCGTTGCTGTTCTTCCAGGTAGAGTAGGAGAGATAAGGAATAGACTGTGCAGGTGTCGATGTCAACCACACAAAAGAGAAAGTCATCCACGTGTTGTAGAAGAGTGACTCTTGCATATTCTGCAATCCAGTTGACGAGGATGGAGGACATTGTCTTGGTGAAACTTAAAAGGCTTGTTTTGAGCACCTTGAGGCAACATTGTCCATATGCACTGCACTGGTGCGTGAAAGCAGGCCTCCAGGTGGAGGGGAAACACTGAAGAAGGTACTGGCCAGGTCGATCACCGTGAATACCGTTGCGGTGACTGGGACTCTTGAAAGCAGAGTGTGATGGTTCAGCACTGTTGGGGTTTCAAATACCGTAGCCTCTTTCGCGGCCTCCAGGCCTTGCACCATTCTGAACTCAGTGGGGTTTAAAGTCTTTTTCTTCACTGTGGAAAGCTGGGATTGATTCCAATGGGCGAGGCAGCCCAGTTTGGCCTTGTCCTTCAGTATGCGGCAGGGGACTCCCATCTGCTGGTGCAGAGCTGGCGGGAAAACAAGCCGTCTACTAGGATCCACATCATGAGAGATGACGACCAGCTGGCTTTCTTGTTCTCCACCAAGACAGTTACTGTGTTAGCACCTGCTCTGGTCACAGGGGGTCTTCTTGTTGGGACGTTTCCTTAAACGGCTGTAATGTATGTAGTACAGTTCATATAGCGTCTTGTGCTTGGGTGCGATGAACATACATGAGACACAGGTTTGATATAGAAAGTCTTGTATTACTTCATACAAGTTGGCAAAAATAGTCACACAGTTTGCAGACACAGAAGCAGGAGACACAGCAGGCCAGAGTAATCTAAGCTCAGCAATCACTCTCCACAACAGGTTCAGGATCTTCTTCTCTGTTACCGTAAGTCCATGCAAACGTGGGTCTTTCAAAGAGCAGGGTTCAGAGTCCACAAGTGCTTCAGAGTTCCTCAGTAGGAATAGCTGGAGTACAAGGTCCAAGGCTTCAGGAGTCAGGTCACAGGTTCACTGCAGGCTAGATTCTGAAGCACTGATTGCTCAGCTGTGGCTGCTTAAGAAGCAAGAGGAGAGAATCAGGGCGGGAACATGCAAGCTGGAAACTCCATATTGACTGAGGGCAAGATAGCTGCAGCAAGACAGAAAGTAAAATGGCTGACAAACAAACTGAGTTTCAGGAACATGTACACAGAACCTTACAACGGCTGCTTTTTTCTCAGCACGGGCCATCAGTGGTTTCTTTTTCTCCAGCTCGGTCTCAGGTCAGTATTTGTGCACAAGTTTGAGGAGCTGAGTGGCCTTTTGCCAGTCTAGGGCCTGGGTGAACTGGTTGATTGCAGGGGGCACCTCCTGGTGCTTGCAAAGATGAACCTCTGGCGTTGGAGCTGGATGAGGTGTTGCCATTCCATGAAGCGAGTAGGGTCCTTCTTGAGTTGAATATCCTTGCCAATGTCAAAGTTCTCAGGCCGTCTTCTTAGGCGAGCTCACTTAGACCTTCAGTTGGTCAGAGACATCTTGACTCTGGGTGATGGAGTGGCTTTTCTGGTACTATGTCCAGCACCTCCTGTGCTGGACATAGTATGGTTGTTTGAGGTTCCATGTGTGGTTGTTTGAGGTTCCTGTTTCTTCTTAGGTCAGGGGTGAAGAAAGTGTCATGGTCCCATCTTCCTGGAACACTCTGGTAGCTTTCAGCTTCTGCAGTAGGTCCACTCCCAATAGGTTGAGGGTGCAGGTTTTTTGACACAACAAACTGGGACATGATGGAGAGTCCACACGCTCAGGGGCTTCATAATCTGGAAATATCTGACTTGACCATCAATTCCCATGCAGGAAGCAGAAAATTCTGATAGATAGGTGAGGTTGCGGAGTTCCACAAGAAAAGAACTGACTAAGCCATCCACTCTCAGGATATTGGTCCCACTGGTGGGGTTCCCTGTGGACTTGGTGTGCTCTTGTCCTATGGACGGGGTTCTTCACTGCTTTCTGTGTTTCTTCTTTTTCTGGGTGAAGTCAGTGTTCTGCACCGGTTCCGGAAATGACCAAACTCGCCACAGTTGTAACACTTGACATCCCTTTTGTCCCGGCGGGACTCAATCCTTTATGCTACTGTGAGCAGGGTATCCATTGCTATTGACGTGTACTCAGGCCTGGTTGCTACCAGTGGTTTCCTGATTGGTTCTCTCAGTCCATGCACAAAGGCCTGTGCCAACATCCGTCTGTGTGTGTGATCATGGGTAATGAGGCCCAAATCTTGAAACACTTGCATTACTGTCATGGAACTTCTCCACAGACTCTGTCTTGTCTTGACTCGTGACATGTAGGCTGAGAATTTGTCCTGTCAGTCTGCTCTTGGCCCATTCTCTGAGTTGCTCAATTAGCTTTGGTCCTGTCTCCCAGGCATACGCATCTAACTCTGTTGGAAGCTTGAAGTGTTCTCTCATAATTGGCCAGAATGCATCACCTGCTTTTATTTCCATTACGGTCCAGAGATCAGTCCAGGCTGCTGCATACGTTCGCTGGATCTGCTGCATTTTTTGGCAAAATGGCATGGGGTGTATCCCTGGGTCTGGCAGCATACTGATCACCTGACTTGGGATGAAGGGCTCATAGGATGGTGCCTCTACCTGTCCCTGCTCTATTGGTGCTTGTGTGTTTTCTTCCCTAGTATTGGGCAGCATGTGTGACGTTGCATCTTCATCTTCATCAGATAAGAAGTGACATGGTGTACTTGGTGCATACACTGGGTGAGATTTGGGCTTTAAAGTTGTCTTGCTGCATGGGGATTTCCCACTTCCTTGCTGAGGCTGCGGTGGATCAGTGTCATGGTTCCATGCTAGCAGCCCTGTAGCTATACCACCCCCCTGTGAAGCCCTAGCTGTGGGCTGTTGTGTCTGGGGGCTACAATGTAGCATTTTGTGTAGGGAGATTTGCACTTTCTTCTCCTGATATAATGATTGGCAATGTTTGTACTGTGCTTGGGATAGACAGGGGGCCCTGTGCTGGAGACACTGAATACAGGGACACCACATTGCTTGGATTGGGCATTGACCCAGTTGATAACGAAGTAGAAAAAAGAGGAAGAGAAGGGAGGTGTGAGGGAGGAGCGAGAGAAAGAGGAGGGGAGGGAGAGAAGAGTGAAAGGGGGAAAAGAGAGAAAGATGGAGGAGAGAGAGAGAAGAAAGATGGAGGGGGAGAAGTAGAAGAAGATGAAGAAGAAGATTTGAGAGTTGGAGAGGAAGAGATAGAAGAAGAGGAAGATGAAGAAAATGGATGTGATGGAGGGAAAAGAAGGAATGAGAGGGATGGCAGCGAGGAAAGAGGAGAAAAGTCTGAAGAAGAAAGAGAAAGGGACTGAGAGAAGAAAAAGGAGAGGGTGTCCCCACTGTGACTCTTGAGAGGGGATGGTTGAAACAAAAATGCCTTCTCCCTGTGGAGAGAGGCGGGGAGCGTTTTTCCCTGTACAAGGCTCCTTACTCAATGAGAGCAGCCTACACCTGTCCCGTGTCTCCACATGATGGACATGTGATGTGTGTGACTCTGAATTCTGCTCTTGTGACATGTCAGTGATCTTTTTCTCACAGATGATTTAACACCTTTTCAAACTTATTCACATAAAAAAAAATCACTTCCTGGTCCGTTCAAATTAACTTGCTGTATCTTTTACACGATGCACCGCTGCTCTTTTATAGCAGATGGTAATCTATTAACAAATTTTCCCGTTACCTTTCAAATAACAAAAAACAAGAAAAAACATTTCATTATGCAGCGTAAAGGCTGCCTGTCTATTTGCTTCTCACGTACTGTGTCTATTCCAAAAACCTATTCAACAAAGGTGATTTAAAAATCTGAAAACTGCTGCACTCTGGTTCTGTTTGTCAACGCCGAATGCCCGACGGGAGGGGCTACTCAAACCGCTGCGCAGTTTGTGTCTGCTCTCTCTCTCAGCCTGTAATTCTCCTTATCTATGTGACCTTGGTCTAAAGCAAGCTTGTAGAAAAAAAAAGAAAATGGCTGGAGAAATAAAACTCTAAAATAAATTGCTTAGAGAAAAAATCTCTCCAAAATCATTTAAAAATGTACTTAAAAGAAAAATTTTAAAAACAAAAGTTAGATTTAGTAAAAAAAACCTCTAGAAAAGAAAAAATAAATAAATTCACCAAAAAGGGGAGAAAAGAAAAAACCGTATTACTCATAAAACTCTGAAAAACAACCCTTGTTACTAAAACAGCTAATAAAAAAAAAAAAACAGAAAAGAGGTGGAAAAAAAACTGATTGTAAAATGATAAAAGCAAAAAGAAAAGTGCTTTAAAACTTCTGTCTGGTAGCGTAGGTTTTTTTTTTTTTTTTCCTACCGCTCTCTGGAATGTCAGCTGGCTGCTGCCAGCACTTCCCCCCTCCCTTCTATCTCTGCTTGCTGTCTCTCCAGACATTGAAATCACGTAACAAAAAAAAAAAAAAATTATTATTCATCAGAATAGCAAAAAAAAAAATGAATATAGTTCAGTCTGAATGCCTGATAATTTTCACGTTAAAACCTGTAGCCAAAAAACTAGCTTAAAAAAATAAAAATCAAAGCCAAGAAACAGATGTGACAACGTGATTAGCAGAGGAGGGGGGTCAAAGGGGTTTTCTCGCTGCTGCAGCCAGCACACTGCTCTGAATGAGATACTGACAGAGCGCACGGAATGTGATTTAAAGCGACAGTACCTGATACAGACAGTTGACACGTACAATGAGACAGACACCCGGGAGAATACGAATCCCTCTTTTGATGATCTGTGACACATACAAGCTGCTCTGGTAACTGATAACTCACCAATTGCACTGAGCGCGGTGAGGCTCAAGGTTCTATCGCTCTCTGTACCGTACGCCCTGGCCGGTGCGCCGGTCACAATAATCTGCAATAGCCTTCATCAAAATTCTCACTATCCACGTCTGATTTGACTGGGATGGCCTCCCGGTGCGTGGACGATTATTGTGAGAACTTATCCAAACAAAGCTTCTGCCCTTCACGTCTGATTTGACTGGGATGGCCTCCCGTGCGTGAAAGTTTACTGCAGAAACTTAACCGAACAAAGCCCTCGCTTCCACAACTGGATTTTTTGGGATAACTTCCCTCCAATGTGTGAAGAATATCTGCGTGGACTTATCCAAAACAAAGCTCCCGCCCATTCACGTCTGATTTGACTGGGATGGCCTCCCGGTGCGTGAAAGTTTACTGCGGGAACTTATGCAGCAATTTGTCTTTTGCTATACAGCCCCCAGAAATCAGCAAGCAAAAACACAGTCACCGTTCCAACTTTCTCCCGGTTCACATAAAACATGAAACATATACAGCACAGCAGCAAACAACTCGGCTTATATCCCAGGGCTTTTGGATAAGGGTATGGACTTTTTACACAACCTGGGAATGCGGTGATGACCACGTCCGACCGGCTGGAAGTGTAGGCTAGGACTAGGCACAGGGAACATTCAGGTAAGATGACAAAGTTTTCTTACCTTACTGATGGAGCTGCAGTCTCCGTCCCGTGTGCCAAGGCCAGGGCCAACACCCCCGTCTCTCCGGTCGGCCGGGTCCTCGTGCGTTTCGTCCAATGCCCCGCGTGCAGGCGCCAACTGATATGGAAATTTAATTAGGATAAAAATATCCTTCAGTGTTTGCTGCTTGCCATGTCCAAATCTCTATATAATGTCATCTTTGAGCGCTCAGAACGAAATGAAAACTGTCCACAACGCAAGTGTCAGTATAACAGTTCGTCAAAGACATACATTTATTATTCATTCAAGGTTTTATACGTTTACAAAAAGGGGCTGGTTAGTCAATTAACATACAATTAAACGCTGCTAGATTATTGGCTGTTCTAGTGTATGTATGATAATTATGATAATCATGATAAAAAGAGCTGAAGTTGCAGAATTATTGTTTTATATTCTCTTGACCGAGTTGTCTTGCATAACTATAATGTAAACAACAGATATCTAATAAGACTTTTTGTACGTTCCTTATGAAGGCCTTATGAAGGCCAGATTTCTTTAAAACGACTGATTATAGCTGGCCTAGAAATATGTGAGCACAGGGTTTTTTAGCAAGTGAGATCTATCTAACTGTGAACTGTGAATACATATATGTGAATATACTTTGAATATATGGAATACATATATATTTCCATGACTAAAATCACATTGCCTCTCAAAGAATTATGGGAACTTCCGATTCCGGTATACGATATATGGAAAATATCGGAACTAAGTATCGGAATTCCGATACAGCGAATATCGGCCGATACCGGTACTTGCGGTATCGGAATGCTCAACACTAGTGTCAATATAACATGACTTGTAATAATAAAGTGCCAATAGTGCAACCACAAGAAACAATCAATATTCAATCATCCTATGCTAAATATACAATACAAAATACATGTGATTAAAGTGCAAAACCATAAAAGACACATTCACAGTACTGTACCAAGTGATACTGATTACACGATTATCTCATGTGGATAGTAATGACCTAAACTACAAAGAAAACAATAATAAATAGTGCAGACCACACAACAATGGGCAACCCGCAACAATGCTGTGAAGTGCAGTGAATACTCTGTTGCAGTAATACTATAAGTGCTATGAGAGAACTGAAGCACCAGAACAATGCTGAAAATACAATTGGGGTCAATGAAACTAATGAACTACCTGGGAGCCAGTGGGTGGATGACCTCGTGGAACGCACCCTGACGTGCATTTCGGAAATTAATTCCTTCGTCAATTGGTATTTTTTATATTTTGTTTGTGCATATTTACTTAATAAAGAATTGCTCTCTTTGCAAACATTGCACTTTATGCTTTTATCCACACCAGCCAAGTGTCTTTCCTCCCGTATCAACATCCGGTGTACCGTGTTCTTTCAGATTAACTGTTAAGAAATTTTACCAGAAATCTTGAAATTAATGTTTGTTTATGATGATGTAGTAGCATTGGATACTTTGTTGCTTTAATTAGAGTTGAATAAAGATTAATTTACCACCAGTTGTGTCGAGAACCGGAGTGGAGTTCAAGGAGGTGAAGAAATCCAAGAATAGGGCTTAAATCTTTACTTACAATACTATAAAGAGAATTACATTTAATGGTCAAAATGCCCAATGTACCAAGGATTATCATTTATAAACCACTATGGCCATGCTTTCCCCTTCTCAAAAGCTTTTCAAGCTTTTATTATATATCCTATAGATAGGTGATATTGTACTATATTGAAAATAATTTTTCACTGAGCTTAATAGTGAAAATGTCCGAGGATGCTGGAGAAAAGGAAATTCCTGTACACTCCTGGAATAGAATATGTGAACCGTATATGGATGACAACTATAATTCAGCAATTTTACATCAATATGTATTCAATGGCTGCTATAATATCCAACTAATAAAAATATATACAAACTATTAAAAGCAGAAAATAATCTTTATTTCATATTCGGCTTCCAATTATAGAAGATAATTTGCCAATGAACTATGTTAAAATTTGTTAGAAACAAAACCAGAAGTAGCTTTAATTTTAGTGACCAGACAATGGCGCTTCTGCACTGAGGTATAGGATTGCTCTTTTGCTCATGATTTAATTAAGAATGTAAATTAACATTAATAATCATGGTGACACCAAGTCCTGGCATCAAGATTAAGGCCAATAACAGACTAAAAAAATACTTGTTCTATCTAATAGGATTATACATACTGTCTTACTGCAACAGGCAAATCTGTGGATAATCTACACTGACACAGGTATAATAGGGAAACATGTTTGTAATAGGGCAATGTAAAGTAATACCCAGCAGTAAGTAGGACTTCACTGGTTTTGTGGCTTAATTGGGATTGTGATGCACATGACATTTATTATATTGGTTTTTATTCAAACACTTCCGTTATTTATCTTCTAAGAAATGTCTAATTGTTTTGTAAAGGCAACTATATAGAAATAAATGTATGAGTAATCGTGGAGAGAAAACTTTATAATGTAATAATTTTAACCACTTTTCCCTGTAAATCTATCCTAATGAAGACCCCTGAAATAATTCAAGGTAGAAATATAAATTGACTAGAGCATTCATGGTAGAAAATCTCAGCCTGCTGATTAGCGATCCTTGTACCCCAATTTATTTTCCAAGCATCAGATTTACGTTTCCATGTACCGTAATCCCTGCAGTTTGGATGGAGCGGAAACCCCACTCCGCCAAAAGCTCCGCCACCTTTTGTTAATCGCTGAACCTTATAGATAGGACTCTGTTTTTTACCTTGCGGCAACAGAGCGGTCTAAAAAGATGCGCTGCATGTCTAGAAATGGAGGGCTGCCGGATGCATGTTAGCACGCATACTGGAACATCTGGCGGCTGCAGTAGGACGCAGTGTTCAATCCGTAGCTAATACTGAATGTTACCGCTACATGGAAACATACCCTCAAGGTTAATTATAGGAAGTAGGTAATTGCTAACTCTGAGCTAATATATCAGTGGATATTAGGAAGTTGCATTGCTATGTCACCCCATTTAATTCAAAAATGAATTATTACTATACAAGACAAATAATTAGAAAATTAACAAGGCACAAGTATTAATGCTCACCAAGAATATAATAATGTAGAAGTTAAAAGGAATCCATCTCCAAGTATTATCCAACAACAAATAAATCAAAACTTCAATTAGAATTACATAGTTCCTCTGATTCACCATGTGTATACAAATAAAGATGGCAGTAGCTTAGATATCTATTTACAACCAAGATCATGTTATCATACCATGGATACCCAAACTACTGCAATTCCTGCACATGGTAAGTGACAGAATCAGAAGAACTATCCTACAGTTCTAATTAGAGATATTGCCAATATTATTACACCAACACATATAGTGACAGGAATTCCATCTCCAAGAACTATTAAAGCTTTAATATGTTAATCGATTGGAACATGCGATCCACATGCTTCACACTGTAAGCTTGTACAAAGAATCAGCGATTCGCTTCATCTAATCCTAGATGACTATGCGGCAAGATTATTAACTATACCCGAGCATCTTTTAAACTGACTTAGGGTTCCGCTAATCCTATACTTACAATTCAAGTTAATCAGAGATCAAGCAGTGGTCCTGAATCATAAAAGTACACAATTGATCATTCGTTACATGTACATGCGTTTAGGCTTTTATGCTTTGTTCGTTCCTATTCATCAGAAGAGATCAAGAGTGCACAAAGAACAATGAGGTCATTGATATGTAATGAGTTTCTACCAATGAATGTAGTAAAGAAAAGACCTAGACTTTTGCCACAAGTTATTAAAATGTTTGTTTATTTTGAAAAGGAAGCAAAACAATAATAAACTGTCCTTCCTTCAAAAAGGAATTTAGACTTAATAAAGGAGGAGATATGCAGCACAGAAGAACTGTCCACTATGATCTTTAAGGAGGAGACATTAAGAACTAATTAAATAGAATTTCAAAAATTCCCACAATAGAGCTTTCTCCATTGTTCACTGCAGCTTGAAAAAAAATACTTATTGTAGGTTTCTGTATACATTACTATTTTCTACTTTACTTTTTAAAATAAGAACATACATTTTAAATAAAATATTAATCTTTGAAATAAATTTTTTAGGGAATCTCTCATAGAGCTGATGTGTGTTGGTTTTTGTTCAAGATTAAATTTGCTTTATTTTATATTGCCATAGACATATTTATTATTGTTTATTCTCAAAATGAGAATCCATGGAAGGGATAATCCAGCATGATTGCTTATTTTTATTTCTATATGTACCTATGATAATAATCTTTATATAGCGCCAACATATTCCACAGCGCTTTACAGCTTAACAGTTTCAAAACACAAGTCATAAGTAACAACGTTAACAATACAATAATTAAAGCAAAATAAGCCGCCCCTGCTCGTGAGAGCTTACAATCTACAATACCTATGATTTTAGTGCAGATTACATTATGGTGGACAGAGATCAGGGGAGGTGTCTGGTGATGTGAGAATCAGATTTTCTTGTTGATTTTTTACCTTTGGTTGGCTCAGAAAAGTTTAAAGCACAATGGAAAACAAACAAAAAAAATCTATTCTTGAGAACACATTTTTTTTTAATTTCTATGATAATTGAATTTTATTTGAACAAGTTTTATCCATCTTCAGCCTAGGATCATTCTGTATTAAACATGTATTTTCCAGTCAATTGGACAGCCCCATTTTGCTAAACTGGCGCAAAGCAAATTACAAAACAAAATCATGTACAATTAATTTTCATTTGAGTACCATTGCCTCACTCTAGGATAGCTGTTTTCAACCCCTTTTTGCAGTTCAAGCTTTTCAGAGCTGCAAATTTGTGGTGAATTATCTTACTAAATTTTTTTTTTTTATATAAAAACATTTTGTTGAATATTAGATTTTACTGAATTGCATACTGTTCAGGTTAATCATATTCCAAGACTAAAAAAAGGCCTACAGTATAATAAAGATCTACCATGAAGCCACAGCTCATATATGAGCGGACCGCAAGACGAAATGTGAAGCAAATCTTCACTATACAGATCTGTATGGATCATGGGGAGGCATGCTAGAGGATAAAGCATGGTTGATGTGGAGCCTGAATGTATCATCACTGGAGGTTTATCCACCTATTATATAGTTGACCACTATTAATGTGATATCCAAGACTATCATTTTTAAAATAAAACCCCTCAATGCAAAAAAGCAGAGCGGAGCCGCTTTCTGAAGTGTCACAGGAAATGTAACAGAAGAATCTGTTCACCGGTTATGCATAAAATGAAAATAGCAGCCAACACCTTCCCCCTAGATTGTTGTATTTGCCTTGTTCATCAGTAGGAGCTGTGGAGCAAAGACTAAAGTGTCATCAGTGTTTGGATCCAATTTTCAGGATTCTTTAATGGTAAAAACTGACACTGATCAGTATTTCATTTGTAATTTTCAAGTATGGAAAAATCAATTGCAAAGCTTCCCCTATTTAGTACAGTGTTAATAGTAAACAATGTGCAGTTCATGATTTTCACAGACTAATTAAAAAAAAATCAGATCAAAGTTGCCCATAAGTTTTAAACATTTAACTAAAAGGTCATTGTAAACTAAAGATTTTGCCCATCTTGAGCGGAATAAAATTATTTCTCAGTTATATAGTAATAGATTGATAACACAACCAATTGGAAAGCTGCTGACAACTTTGCCTTGAATTAGAGTAAAAAAAACAAAAAATACAAAACAAAACACATTGTTGGTACCCTAAAACAGAAGTCAAATAACTTCACATCAATTCTTCATTTTTAACATTTAAAATACTCCAGTGGATCTGGCAAAATATGAATAGCAAAAAAATAAGAGGTTGATTGTCAGTGAGCATTGGAAAGGCCAGAAAGTGAGGGGTGATCATTTCTATATTACATATTGTGACTCACAGTTTTGGAAAAAATACAAGTGAATTCGCCCATCACTAATAAAATATAATTAGTCTTGATACATTTTTTTTGCACTTCACATGTGGTCATTGGTTAAAACAATCATTAATGACTCATATGACTCCTAACCGACATTGATTGAACAGCCAGAACACAGTGCAATTGGTTAGACAGATTGAAACAAGCCATTCCTTTCCTGATCCCAATTTCTTTCTTTGAACCACCTATTGCTATACAGTCTTGCATTATGTATGCTATTGAGTAAAAATTGATGAAATTACTCTTTAAATCCTACTTGCTCATCCCTTGTGAGATTGGTTGACATGACTATATTCACTTTTCTTTGAGAAAACATGGGTGCAATCTAGGTTTGCTATGTTAGATAAGGTAGTGTTCAGAAGGGGAGGAGTTTCCTGTGCATTTACCTTTACCTAATGAATAATGGGAGGAGCAAAGCACATAAGATTAGTATAAAAGGAGAAGATGGCTTGGTAGCTGCACAACCCTACTGCTGTTTGTTGGTTGCTGGTCACTAGTGTTGAGCGATAGTGCTCGATATCTAAAAATATCGTATCGAAATTGTATCGCCGATAGCACTAAATATCGTCGATATCCGATTTCGATAGCGGAAGTCCCATGTAAGTCTATGGGAACAAAATATTGCAACAAAAAAAACCCTTTCTTACGTTGTAAACACAAAATATACACAATAGAATACATATATATATACATGTCATTGTGACATATATATACATATATTTATAGTTTATACACTTCTACATAGTAAAATAGACTCTGATTCAATTGCCGGGTAAAGCCGTGACATACCCCATAGAAGTCGACGGGCTCGGTGTCGAGTAACCCCAAAACCTCTGGCTCTGTGCGACTCAACTTGGGCGTCACGAACAGGATTCTGTAGCTCGCTATAAGCGAGTCCTGTGTGCCTGAATTGAACTGGTTTTGTGCTTGAGAATTGCTAAAATCATCAGAGAATGTATTTGCCATTTTTCCGCCATATCTGCGTCACGACGAGGCACTGGTGAAGTAGAAGGGCGTGCTCTTCATGGGTGTACTGTACACTCACTCAGTGACGCGAAAACGATGGCTCTAAATGGTACTGCAATGTAAGATCGTGCCCCACAGCTCTTCAGTTCCGCCTCCTCATCCTCCTCAGTGTGTGGAAACTAACATGAAGGTCCCGCCTTCCTACAAAAGAGGCGCCCTCTCCAGATGCTAATGACACATGTGACTTGGCAGAGATGGCTAATGGACACGAGCAGAAGTGTGAAGGGATGGAGCAGTCAGAGCTCTCCCCCCACGGAAGCGACCCGATCGTGACGGAACCACCGTTGGGCACCCAGCCTGGAAACCCTCCTACGCTGCAAGAAGCGGAGGATACCCTAAGAGGCCTGGCCCGGCACCGGGAGGAGGTCGCCAGGATGGAAGCGAGCTGGCATGCCCTAAACCTAAACATGGAGCGGCGCCAATCCCTCTTACCTGAAGTGTCTGTACCGGAAGGTGAGGCACCCGTTCTAGTAGAGGAGTCCTTGCAATCTGATCCGGTTGACGTTGTCGCAGTGGAGGCACCCGTTCCTGCAAAAACCGCAGCACCGTCAGCACCCCAGATCCCGCTGTCTGCCCCCGTCGCTGAGACAGAAGAAGCGACACCCGTCCTCATGGAGGAGGCCGCGCAGGCACCAGAGCACTACCTGCCTGTACCGGAGCCCCGACTGTCATCTGATTTAGAGCCGTCTGCTTCCTCCGCAGGGGAGCGCCGCCAGGACTGGGGGGCGACAGGAGAGCTGCCGCAAACCGGACACTGTAAGCTGCAGTGGAGTGGTGGAGACATGGAGCAGCTGGTGGAGGAGAATTACAACCGGCGTCAGGAGGAAGAGTGGAGACGTTGGGAGAGGGAAGCAGAGCGACAAAGGGAGCAGCGAGAAACCCTAAAACTTCGGCAACGTAACCTGGAGAAGGACCGGGCTGATAAGGACCGGATGAGAAAGGATAAAGCAACCCTGTGTGAGCCGCGGCGTAAGGGTGCAGTACGAGCTTTAAATTGAAAGGTGGTTGGGGCTTCATCAAGGAGCCTGGACTTTATTTAGAAGTCTTTGTGAACCGGCGGGACGTGGAGGCTCACCTCCCAGAAGGACACCCGGGAGGACCTGTTGCCAGGAGACTTGGTGACTTACACCCGACACTGGGGTTACAATGGATGGTACGCCCTAAATGTTACCAGGTGCGACCCCTACTCCCCAGTGTGTCAGGAACCTGTGAGACCCTCGGAACCTTCAGCCTCCCACATCCAGGCCTCTGCAAAAGTGCCCACCCCACGCCGTAAATCTTCCAAGCCTCCTCAGTGGTCTCCTCAGCAGCCCCAGCTATGGACATGATAAGTATAGCTGGCCCGTACCCGGCGCCTGTTAGGCCCCCTGGGGTTCGTTCAGTCCGGGACATAGGGCTCCAGACCAGATGAAAGAGGTGGCCACACAGACCCAGATAGCGGGTCATGACTTGACTGTACAGGCCACACAACGTCATCAGGTCCTGGTGGTCCTTGGTGCCTCGGATGTTTGGCAAGCATCAGAAGAGTACCAGGTGGTACCTGGAACACCCCTGCCAAAGAAGTATAAATAACCCGGAGAGGGTCCCTGTATGTAAAAAGTTAAATTGTTGATAAATAGTTAAATTGTTTATGTACCCGGACGGGTGAATGTTTATAAAAAAGTTTTTTAATTTAATAAAAAAAAAAAAACACAGTTTTCATTACTTTTATTAGTCTCATCCTGCGACGCCATCGATCTCCTGTAAAAAAATGAAAAAAAAAAAAAGTATACCACCTGACCGACGCAGTCCATAGTAACGAGTGTCCCACGACGATCCAGCTCTGCTACATCAGAATCCCGGCGCAGCACAGCTGATTACCTGCTTCCCCGGCGGTGACGTCATCGGACTGGTTTACGGCCGGGATTACCCTGCAGTCACTGCAGTTATCGCGAAAAACTGCATGTGACCGCCAGGGAGAAGATAATGGCGGCCATCAAGCAGTCCAGGACGTGACCGCCGGAGATCTTCTGCCAGGTAAGTGCCGCTGACTCCTGACAGACCCGACCGACGGACACTCACAGTGACAGTGACAAATCCGATTCCGGTATTCGATAAGACGAAAATATCGAAACGAATTATCGAAAGCCCGATAGAGCTAATATCGGCGATAGCCGATATTTGCATTATCGTATCGCTCAACACTACTGGTCACTAAGCACTTGCCAAGGAATAACCATGAATACCCAGGCATAGACAAACGCTGAAGAGGTAATGTTTGCTTTTAGTTTTCATTTATAGAATCATTCAATATTTAAGATGTTTTAGGAATTTTTATTGCCATTTGTGCACCTTTTCTTAAAATGTTTAATATTTCTAATATGCATATTATACTTACCAGTATCATGAATTAGTGAAGATAACTGATTAGCATATGAAATAGGCCAATTTCAGAGGATGCAGTTTCCCAATTTTTATGGCCTATATGTTGGGCAATAGTTGTTCAAGATACTACTGCATTAAAATTGTCATTTTCTTTTTGGAGGATAGTTCTTACACTAGATGGGCCTCCACATATTTGATCTCCATTGCCTATTCTAATCAATTTTGTTTACTAAGGTGACATTATGGTGCTTTTATAAATCTTTTCTACAGATCTTGACTGTTTCTTTCTGTCCCTCATACAGATGTGCTGTTTATTCCCAATCTACTGTTCCACACTGTTTAATGAAGAATCATTCCTGGATATGTTTTGTCCTGTACATGGGCATGCTCCTGATGGGGAATGGATCTGCCTGACTGATCTACTAAGACAGGGTCCATTCGGGATTCGACCAAGACTATTGCCACCTCATGTGAAAAGTTACTTATTTGTTCATAAAATTCGTACAGTTACAGAAGATCTAACCAGTGAAAGTGACACAGAGGAGGAAGTCAACAGGCCGGACATGGGAGAAAATGACTCTAGGACAATTCCAAACATTCATCCGAAAAAGATTTTTCTTAAGCGCTTTCTTAATGGCCAATAACATGGATTAGATTTGTGTTACAATAAAAAACATTAAAATATGATAACATGGATTCTATGTGTGGTGTATCTTTCAAGCATTAAAGTCATAAAACTGTACTCATAATTGTGTAATGAAATGGGCCAATATATTAACCAAAGTTTCTAGAGCTTTTTACTGTTTTTCTTGCATGTGTACATAATGACAGGGAACTAAATATCCAATAAAGTAATCATTTTGAGGAAAATTAATACCCCTAAAGTAAATACAGAAAGTAGTGAACACTGCATATGCTCAAAGCGTCAGTAGAAATTGAATGTTGCTGCCAAAAGCACTGCGGTGCCCCCGGGTATCTGTCTTCTGTAGGAGGAAGTGACATTGCAGGCTGTAAGTGACCTGAAAATTGGATGTTCCCACCCATGATATACACCAAGTAGGTGAATCCTACTTGTACTTGATGTGTACACATACAGTATTTACATAACTAGTGTTCAGATTTATTACAAAAGCGATTGTGTGTCTATATACTGTACATGAGCCTAGTAAGTGCATGCACCAATGCACAGCTGTACATAAGCAGTTATTCCCCAATTTTCAGCTCTTATGAGAGAATTCTGAAAAAATGTTTTCAGGAAAAAACATTTCTTTGCACAATGCATACAAAAATTGTGACTTGGCTTTTTCACAGTCAAATCGCCCATCTCCTACAAAGTGGGCAGGGATAGTGGAAGGACAGGAGTAAGGTGACCCAAGTTAGTTACAAATGAATGATGAACGGTGGGGTTCCTTACTGGGACAGGGGTATAATTTGTAGAAAGGTGCATATGGAAGCTCACATCACTTTATGCCTTGCCTGATCCTTTAGGAGGCAAGTGCCTCTTAATACAGCATCTTTCACTCTTCTCCATTTAAAACCATCCTAGAGTAGTGTTGAGCGATACGATACTGCAAATATCGGTTATCGGCCGATATTAGCTGTATTGGCCTTTCGATAATTCGTTTCGATATTTTCGTCTTATCGAATACCGGAATCGGATTTACTGTCACTGTCACTGTCTGTGTCCGTCGGTCGGGTCTGTCACTGTCAGTGTCCGTCGGTCGGGTCTGTCAGGAGTCAGCGGCACTTACCTGGCAGAAGATCTCCGGAGGTCACGGCCTGGACTGCTTCATGGCCGCCATCCTCTTCTCCCCGGCGGTCACATGCAGTTTCTCGCGATAACTGCAGTGACTGCTGGGTAATCCCGGCCGTAAAGCAGTCAGTCCGATGACGTCACCGCCGGGGAAGCAGGTAATCAGCTGTGCTGCGCCAGGATGACAGGCTCTGCCTGTCATTGCGATGTAGCAGAGCTGGATCGTCGTGGGACTGTCGTTACTATGGACTGCGTCGGACAGGTGGTATACTGTTGGTTTGTTTTTTTTCTTTTTTTACAGGAGATCGATGGCGTCGCAGGAATGAGAGTACAATAAAAGAAATGAAAACTGTGTTGTCTCTTATTTCATTAAAATACTTTTTTCTTGCTTTGTCTTTTTTTATGCATTTAATAACTTTGGGATTAATAATGGATCGGTGTCTTATTGACGCCTCTCCATTATTAACCGGGCTTATTGTCACCGTGCAATCAACGGTGACATTAACCCCTTATTACCCCGCTTGCCACCGCTACAGGGCAAGTGGGAAGAGCCGGGTAAAGTGCCACAATTGGCACATCTTTTGATGCGCCAAATGTGGGGCTGCTGTAGCCTGGTATTATCAGGCTGTTGAGGGCCAAAATCCATGGGCCTTGACAGTCTTTTAATACCAGGCCGCAGCAGTCTGCATTTTACTTGGCTGGTTAACAAAAATAGGGGGACCCCTATGCCGTTTTTTTTTAGGGGATCCCCTATTTTTGTTAACCAGCCAAGCTAAGCAGACTGCTGTGGCCTGGTATTATCAGGCTTGCAAGGTCCATGGATATTGGATCCTTACCAGCCTGAAAAACCAGGCCTCAGCAGTCTGCTTCATCTGGCTGGTTAACAAAAATAGGGGGGACCCCACGCCAATTTTTTCGAGGGGATCCCCTATTTTTGTTAATCAGCCAAGATATGCAGACTGCTGTGGCCTGGTATTATCAGGCTGGCAAGGTCCATGGATCTTGGCTCCTTAACAGCCTGAAAATCCAGGCCTCAGCGGTCTGCTTCATCTGGCTGGTTAACAAAAATAGGGGGGACCCCACGCCAATTTTTTTCGAGGGGATCCCCTATTTTTGTTAACCAGTTCCCTCTGATGTCACTGATTGTGTCCCTGGCTGACCTGAAGTGAAAGTGGAAAGCAATCAATTAAGCTTTCCACTTCCTCTCCTGTCAGCCAGGAGAGGAACTCATTCATTTGGGGGTTTACTGTGAGGCTGCAGCATTAGCTGCGGTCCCTGCAGTAAACATTAACCCTTTCTGAAGGATTACACCGTGGGACCTGACTGTACATCGGATTGGTAAGAATAATTTTGCTTTATTATTTTATTTTTATTACAGGAAATGGTTTTAGCAGGAAAATAAAATATGGTCAAAAACTGTGTGATTATTTCATTAAACTTCTTTTTATTAAAGTGTGTGTGTTTGATTTTTCTTTCATACAATAGGATTAATAATTGATAGTTGTCTAATTGACAGCTCTCAATTATTAACCTGGCTTAAAGTGACCTTTCAATTGCAAGGTCATTTTAACCCCTTATTAACCCATTCGCCACCGCTACAGGGCAATGGGAATAGACGGGCAAAGTGCCAGAAAGGGCAAATCTAATTAGAGATTTGCCCTTTCTGGGGTGTCTGGGGGCAGATGTTAGTAGCCGGGGGGGGGCAAAAATAATGGTCCCTCTCTGGGCTATTATTATCTGCCCCCACTCACTGGCTTTGTCTGTCTGGTTGCGAAAATAGGGCGGGAGCCCACGCATTTTTTTTCAGCAATTTTACACCTCATATATATATATATATATATATATATATATAATATATATACTATATATATATATATATATATATATATACAGGTCATTAAATTTGTGACACATATATATATATATATTTATATTTATAGTTCATACACTTCTACATAGTATAATAGCCGCTAATTCAATTGCCGGCTTTTGTGAAAATGCAGAACCCGACATGAAATGACACTTGGTTTACATAGAGTTAACCATGTCTTTTCATGTAGTTTGATATCTGATTTGCACAAACAATTACATGAGTGTAAGTGTGCAAAATTTCACACCTGTAGGGGTTAATTAAAGGTGTAAATTCGTAGCAAAAAAGTCCGTTTTTTTTACAACGAATTTACACCTTTAATTAACCCCTACAGGTGTGAAATTTTGCACACATAGACTGATGTAATTGTTTGTGCAAATCAGATAGCAAACGACATGAAAAGACATGGTTAACCCTATGTACACCAAGTGTCATTTCATGTCGGGTGCTTCTGTCTTTTCACAGAAGCCGGCTTTACCCGGCAATTGAATCAGAGGATATTTTACTATGTAGAAGTGTATAAACTATACATATATGTATATATATATGTCACAATGACATGTATATATATATATATATATATATATATATATATATATATATGTATTCTATGTGTGTATATTTAGTGTTTACAAGGAAATAAAGGTTTTTTTTAGTTGCGATATTTTGTTCCCATAGACTTATATTGGACTTCGGTATCGTAATCGGATATCGACGATATTTAGTGATATCGGCGATACCATTTCAATACGATATTTTTAGATATCGAGCAGTATCGCTCAACACTATCCTAGAGTCTATATACTGGCTCAGAATTTGACACTCGTGTCATTTTGAACAAACTGAAATCATAAAACACAGAAGCGGTCAATAATGAATGTGAACCTAAATCCCATTTGGAAACAATTATTTTTTTTTGAGAATGTAGCCAGTATTGTCCAATTAAGAACTTTGCAATTTCAAATCACTAATAGTTTATATAACATTAACCAGCTTTCTTTCAAATCTATATTTTTAATCAGATCCAGGCACGTCCCACAGAACTTAGAAATTCCAAAATCTATTGGAGAAGGAACTATTTTATCACCTCTCAAACCCATCATAACTGGAACTTGATCTGTTAGAGAAGAACGGGGTACATGGGTAGACCATTATCTCCAGCCTTTGGTACAAAACCTACTGGACTATATCAGATTCCAAATATCTTATGGTTTTTGATAAATTCAGTAGGCAACCAGCGTATAAGTGGATAAGTTGTATCGTAAGCTTGTAACCGTCAATTCCCCATAATGTTGCCTTTGACGGTCTCATACTTTTTGAAAAAATTCAATTCATACACTTCTGAAATCAGGAAATAAATTGTAAGCACCTACATTTTTATTACAACTTTTTAATTGGCAAATATAGCTATGGCGGTTTGAGAAGTAAAATCTGCTCAATGAGTTTAACACATTTTTCTCAAATTAAATGGAAAATTTAAAATTGATCTGCTCTCGATCTGGGAGGGTGGAACAGACAAAACATGACTCTCAGCTGTAAGGGATATTAAGATTTACAGAACTGAATCAACCAATTTGATTTTTATGTATTAGCCTGTAATGTACAGACAGTTACCATATTTTTAACATTACAACAACTAAATCTATTTTATCAGCACAATCTTGCCATCCCTTACATACCATCAAAAACATCCCAGTGTGAGAATTTATTAGGACAAATTCTGACCATGGAAAAACCCGTATTGAATAATCAAATAATGTACATAAATTTAAGGATAGAGGCTATTCAAACTTGATATTGAATAGAGCAGATACAAATGGTTATCGAAAATAAATGGTGTATTAAAAAATAAATAAATGGAAAAATTTTCTAAAATGTAATAAATTTTCTACTAAATTCAGTCCACAATTCTATGAAATTACAATTTGCAATTGTTTGCCAATACTTACCCAGGATAGTAATCTTTTAGATATTTTTAACACTAGCAAGGTAAAAGCTTATTTGGATAAAGTATGGATCTACCAATCATAAGGGTGTATATAGTCAGCAAGGTAGAAGTACAAGTTAAAATTTAACTTTTAATGATAATGTTTAAAAGAACCAACTGGTTCACATCATAGTAAAATTAAAACACTATAAAAACATACAATCACCGCTCTCACCAAGGAGATGACAACTAGATAACCAAAGAATCTCTTTTCAGTGGGCAAACAAGTCCACGAAAAATTGCTGATTTAAATCTGGACAGTAACTTGTTGTTTGATTCAAGGAATGTCTGTATGTCCAAATCTGGGACTCCTCATAAATGTACTATGCACCAATCGTTATGAGGTCCTATAAGCACTAATGTCAAATAGCCAGCAAATAAGGATCAGTATTAAATATAAAATAGCCAACAAATAAGGATCAGTATTAAATCATAACACATTTCAGGATTATTGGAACAGTCTCACCAAAATATCCTCTGATCCCAAATATCCAATCAGTGTCCATATGCGTTTCAATCCACTGGGGAGGCTTTCAAATTCCATACATTACCCCTGAGGAGACCGCAGACATCTGAGATGTAATATAAACAATAAGCTCCCAACGCGTTTCTCAGGCTCGATCATCAGGGAGACCATGCCAATTAATATTAGCTATAGTGTACTGACATCCGTCATGTATATCCATATCATCAGGCGGGTGCTATGATGATATGGAACCAGTTGGTTCTTTTAAACATTATCATTAAAAGTTAAATTTTAACTTGTACTTCTACCTTGCTGACTATATAAAAGCTTATTTGGCTGAAAATCTTTTAATCAGTTAACTTGGAGAAAAAAAAAATGAAGTCAATGAGAAGAATTAAAGTACTAAAACATTGCTCTCTTTAAATGGTTTCTATAAATGTGGGCATAATCACTGTAGATCATGCGTTTTGTACTGAAATAGTTTAATAAAAAAGGTTAATTACTATAAAAAAAAGTTATCAATTGTAGCTCTTCATATGTGTTCCATTTGATTGAATGGTCATTGTACAATATCCAGTATATATGTTTTACCACGGGGCCCTTTAAAGGCATACAATGGCATTTATCTAATGAAACTATTTACAATGCAGTACATATATCCTCAGTCTCAAAACATTTTTAAGTGGCCATAAGGGAGTTATTACCCCATATTTTTACACCATAAATTTAAAACTGATCTGTTAGGGGAGGATATTTATAGCATAATCATGTATATAGAACCCCCAAAAAATGTTTAAAACATAACTTTTATTAAATGTATATATAAAATGGACACAAACAACCATCACACATATTAAAAAGTGCACACTGAAAATATACCCTATAGATATTCCCTACTCTGTTCCCTGCCTTGTGTGGAGGTTGGCACCTTAAGATAGCCCACACGAGATTGGCGCCCCCGCTCAACGTAGGCTGACCCTAGTGTCCTACAATTGCCCCTATAGTAAGTGAGCCTTATATCTGACACAACAAATGAAGATACACCCCCTCAAAGGTGGGAAAAATGGCAGCGTACACCTGTATGTCAGGTTCAAGGAAATAGGGTTGATATTAAATACTTGGTATTGTTAAATATAAATCTTAGACCCCTCAACTAAGTCTGAAGAGATATTTATGGCTGATCACGGCATAACAGCACATCAATATTATATAGATACAACACCAGCGGTGTCCTTAACTCCTAAATGGCTAATATTGCATGACCCTAGAAATATGTGTCTAATAGCTTGATAATCGACACCGAAAACAAAAATGCACACATCATAGGGACATCATTTCATAAATAAAGAACACACCGAATTTAGCAAATACTCTACAAAAATATATTAAAAAGATATAGCTTTATTAAACATGGTAGAAAAAATACAAAATTCAAAACGTAAAAACGGGAAAGACCGACACAAACACAGACAAAAGAGGTGGAAACACCCAGGGCAAGGTCGTAAGTAATATAGTAGTAAGCATTTGCAAAATGCTTTAAGGACAGAGTAAAATTTTGTGAAAAAAAAAAACCCCCTAAGGGTGCCAACTCCAAACACTAATGGGGAAGTAAAAATATATAACATTAATAATCACAAACCGGCAAATCCTGGTCACTATGGAGAAAATTGCAAACCACGTGGGGCACAAAATGCAAAAAAACCCGGGGGAAAAAAAAGGGAAAGCCCCACAAAAGTAGAGGAGATATAGCACCTAATGGGAAAAATTTCACATATCAAAATTGCATGCTGCTTGTTAAAAGTGCTTGAAACACATAATTACCTTTTTAGCCCAGGTGTCCCCCACACTATATAAACCTATAACATTAACTTTTCTCCCAAAGGGCTGTGATCTATCACGCAACGTCCCCCTTGTGGGCTCATATATGTAGGTATGCAAAAAGAGAGATAAAGAAACGCGTTAGGGAACTATACGCGATATAGAGGTGCGAAGGAAATAGGGATACAACCCCATTAAAAAAATATACCACGCCCTTTTTTGACACATGCAAATAGTGATCCATCTCACCTTTCGGGGTTTAAGGGTATTGACAGTCTTCATTGGGCCAAGAGGTGGGGAAATGGAAAAAAATTTTGGCACAAAAAAAAAACCAAAAAGGATTTTACACTTAAATACCCTATCACCCTTTGGGTTTTTAAAAAAAGATTTTAATAGCTACAAGCCCCTTTTTGGGTTAGTTTTCAGGTTTCCTATTTTACCATCACCATACATTTGGGTTTAC
>JARQOD010004639.1:0-53469 GCA_033576555.1 Oophaga sylvatica
TGAGCGCGACCTTTTGCACGCCCCTTGTCACAGATTGGTGGTCACTATGTGTGTCATAGATATTTATCACAGCTCTCCCGCTTTGTGATTGGATGACCGCGTCATAAAAGACAACGTATCAGCACTCCTCCATTGCTCTCGAGCAGAAGCGTTCTTTTCACCCAGTGTGTCCTGCTAGTCTTGGTAGCTACTGCGATCCGGTTTATACACCACTATTCGGTTGCTACTTTCTACGTTGGAGTTTTTGCGATCGTCTGTGAAGTATCCTCTGCGATCCAGTTGTGACGCTATTTTCCCTATTTCTTTTTTCAGAATCACACAAGTTTTGTAAGGTAGGTAATTTTTTTTTGTCACATTTAATTTTTCTTTTGTCTTTCATTGTACCGATCCATTTTAGATCTCTGCTGTTGTTAACCATTGTTGTCCATCATGTTTTTTCATTGTTTTGTTCAGGCACGCCCACCATTTTATGATCCCAGCTCTATCTATGTTTACTCCTGCGTCGCCCACAACCACCATTTTGTGATCCCTGCTGTGTTCTATGTTGTAGACTATGTAAGCATTTTATTTAACCATTCTGCTGTTCTCACATAATCATTTTTTATTACAGATGGCTGATAAGCAGGAGTTTTTGCGTGATTTTATCGAGCTGTACCGCACAATGCCGTGCCTCTGGAAAATTAAGTCTGCAGATTACAGTAACCGGTTGAAAAAGAAGGACGCCTACCAAAAACTGGCGGAGCTCTGCAGGAGCCATTACCCTGATGAACCGGCGGATGAGTCAACGGTTAAAAAACGGATTCAGGGCCTCCGCACGGTTTATAAAAAAGAGCTCAATAAAGTTATCAATTCAACCAAATCTGGAGCCGGGGCCGAAGAAGTTTATGTCCCCAAACTGTGGTACTTTGATCTGTTAGCTTTTACAAGGGACCAGGAAGTACCCAGAGAAGGGACATCCATTTCGGATCTAGACCCGGTGATCCAGCCGGACACCCCTGTCATACATGTAAGTACCTTTGTATTACAACACATTTTAATGTACATGCCAAAGTGGACTTAAATTTAAAAAATATTATTGTGAAATGTAGATAAAATGGCAGAATATATCCCTTCATGTACTGATAATTTATCTAGCTCAACGGTTGAGGCCTATCCATTAAAAAGTGTCGTTTTCACATTTTTGCTGTATATGGATGTTATTGTGTGAAGATTAATTTGTTTTTCTTTGTGATTTACCATTTGTTTTTTGTTCATGCAGGACACAGAAGAGGCGGTCTCCACACCTGCAACTGAAGAAGACAGCATGCCGGATCACATAGACGAAGTAGTCGAGCCACCATCATCTGTGCGGAGGCGGCTTTCACTTTCAGGAACGAAAAGGAAGGCTCCCACCTCGGCTCCCACCTCGGCTACTCCTGAATTGGTGGAAATTGCTAAAAAACTTCTTACAGCAGAAAAAGAAACTAAAATAACTGGCTTTGCATATTTTGCGAATGAGAGGCTGCCTACTCTGGATCCTGTTCAGCGGCTTCATGCAGAGAGACTGATGTTAGAGGTACTGAATCAAGCGTCTTTTGGAAACCTGGACAACACATATGTCGTCATGCCAAGACCGCAGCAGTACCCGGACTATTCATGGCCGCACAATCCTGTGCCAAACCCAGTTGGGATACACCCAAACGTTGGTGCTCCCCCTTATTTTTATTCACCGCAGAGGCAGCGTGGTAATGGCAATGATCCATCTTACCAGCAGTTGTAGGTTTTAAAATGTTTTACTAAAGTTTTTTTTGGTTTTTATATTTTTACATTGATACCTTTTTTAATAAAAAACTTATTTATCTAATGAATTGTGGTCTTTTCTTATGTGATGTCAACTATTAAAATGTTGTATTTTTATTACATCTACTTGTCACACATGGGGTCATGGGAGTACCAGCTATCATAGGTGTTCCATCATAGGGAAAAAATGAAATGAAAAAAATATCAAAAATTAACATTTTTTTTTTAAGGCACTGGTCACACTAGCGCTAAAACCTTATACTAAAAATAATACACCACAGCTGCGTAGATAAACGTAAAATATTAAATATATATTTATGTCATATATATATTTTTTTTTTTTTTTAAATAAAGATATAAACATTAAATAAAAAAAAAAAACATAACAAAATAAAAAAAATATAAACAAATTATTAACAAAATCAAAAAAAAAAAAATTCAAAAAAAAAAAAATTAATGAGGGCCCCGGTGTCCAGCCGCTGCCCTCTCCAGCATCATCCCGTGTTGATGCAGAGCTCCCATCGTTCTTTGCAGCGCTGCCACCGCAGTTTGCATCGCTGCCACAGCGCTGCTCACTTCCGTCATCAGCCGGCGGTGGGATACCAACAGGTCCTGGGCAGTTGGGATTTCTGTGGAGGTAAAGGTAACAGTTAATAGTGAATTCTGTTGCAACATCAACATGTACATGTTATGTTAATTAACACTTACGGTTGTCGTCAGACGACCCGCTCACTGCCCACCCAGAACCTGTTGGTCCGCCGGCTAGGGAAACACAGAAAAATTTTTTTATATTACAACAGCCATTACACACATAAGACCTTACAAAGTTCTCAAACATGTCTGACGCTTATATCATGTGCGTTAATTACCTGATGGGGAGCCTGCATCCGTGTGACGGGATGATGCTGGAGAGAAGCCATAGGAAGGTGAGGTGCTGGATGACCCCAACTGTGGAGGGGGGTTGCTGCCAGGGAAGGGGCTGAAGGGATGGAGAGGTGTGGTGAGGATGGTGGTGGAGGGTAGCCGGAGATGGAGGTGGAGGGGTAGCCGGGGAAGGAGATGGAGGTGGAGGGGTAGCCGCAGCAGCTGGTGAAGGTGGTGCTGTAAATAAAATATACAATTCAGTCAAATAATCCTTCTACTAACCCCGTTACTGCCAGTACTTCCATCTATGCCTGTAAACCCCCTCACGACTGGTACCTCCTTCACTGCCTGCCCTATCACTGTCGGTACTCCCATCACTGCGGGTGCATTGATATAGGTAGATAAGGCTACTTGCGTTTTTTGTCGCAGCGCATCTTGCGCTATCGGACGCATGCGCAATGTTCCCCTACCTTTAACATGGCGGGCGCAGGGTTTAGCGCTTGCACGCGTTCATGTGCGTTTGTCGTGCGCTGCGCATTTTCCCGGTGTGAACGCATACGCGCTAGACGCTACATGTTGCAATTTTTTTTTCGGTCAAAAAAAAAAAAAAAAAAAAGGATTGAGACAGAGATGATAGAGCCAGAGATGATGGAGACAGAGATGATGGAGCCAGAGATGATGGAGCCAGAGATGATGGAGACAGATGATGGAGGCAGAGATAATGGAGGCAGAGATGATGGAGCCAGAGATGATGGAGCCAGAGATGATGGAGACAGATGATGGAGGCAGAGATAATGGAGGCAGAGATAATGGAGGCAGAGATGATGGAGCCAGAGATGATGGAGCCAGAGATGATGGAGACAGAGATGATAGAAATGTGACACATAGACAACGCATGCGCCAAAACAACCCAAAAGCATGCAAAAACGCATGAAATCGCAGACAAACGCTGGTTTTTTTTTAGAAATGCGCATGCTGATGCGACTAAATATCGCAGCGTTTATAAGCGTTTGCATGCGTTTTTTTAATGCGCTTCATGTGCGCTCGAAACGCATCGCTAAAAAATGCAAGTGTGAAAGTAGCCTACCCCACAAAACATAACCTATCCAGATACCCTCATCAATACTCACTCAGAGGCCTGCGGAGCTGGGCCCGGATGCTGGCGACCCTCTCGCGTGAGCGGTATCGCAGGTCCGCCAGCTTCTTTCTGATTTGCGCTTTTGTGCGCACCACATTATACCTCCTCTGCAGGCCCCGCTGGATCCTCTGCAGGCATAACCTTTTGTGGCGCATTGGATGTGCCACAGGTAGCCTGCAGTGGTAGTCCCAGAGGTCCGTCTTCTTTATCAGATAACGGACCTCTTCATCAGCCCATTTGGGCCCACGCTGTCTCGCCGCCATTGCCGCCATCACAAACAACAGAGCATTGGGCGACGCCAGCGCCATGACGTCACAGCGTGCGCACGTTACGTGCGACCGCACCGCGACGCTAAACGGGGTTTTGCGATTGAAAAGTAACCGCAGCAGCCATGCGGCAGAAGCACAGATATGAAATGCTGTTGCAATCGCAATACCACTGTTCCAAGGTAGGCGATCACAATGGCGTGTCATGTCTTTATGGCTGGGGATCGTGACAATCTAGCAAATCACAAATGGCTTTTTGCATGTTTGCATGTGTAGTTGCAGTGTCAAATAGCGATCCAAATAACATCGCATATCTTGATAGCTGGGGCTCGCTAATCCCCTTTGCAAAGTCAATGGCTTTTTGCATAGCGTGAGTAGTCAAATAGCGATCACAATAACATAGCATATCTTGATGGCTGGGGCTCGCTAATCCCCTTTGCAAGTCACAATGGCTTTTTGCATAGCGTGAGTAGTCAAATAGCGATCACAATAACATCGCATATTTTGATGGCTGGGGCTCGCTAATCCCCTTTGCAAGTCACAATGGCTTTTTGAATAGCGTGGGTAGTCAAATAGCGATCACAATAGCCTCGTATATTTTGATGGCTGGGGCTCGCTAATCCCCTTGGAAATCACAATGGCTTTTTGCAGATCTGTATGCATGTTTACTTGTGTGTGGTCACATTGCGATCACAATGACGTCGCATATCTGTGAATAGCTGATTCCCTGGTGAATGTTGACCTTTACCTCCCAAGAATTTTCAAATATATGTATAACAATTTTTAACCTTTCATATATGACTATAATATATATATTATATATTTAAACTTTATAGATGCAGCTGTGGTGTATTATCTGTTATATATAATTATAATGTTTGAACGCTACTGAGACCATAGGCCCTTAAAATAATTGAAAATATTTGAAACTTTTTTCTTTATTTTTTGTAACAATTAACTCCTATGACTGAAGGTACTCCCATGAGCACGTGTGTGACAAGTAGATACAATGTATAACAAAAAATAGGGAAAAAAAAAGCCTTTGAAAAGATTTTAAAAACTACAGCAGCTGGTAACATGTCTCGTTGCCATCCCCATTACTCCCTCCCCACATCTCACCCATCATTAGCCCTTCTCCCATATTGGTAAAATAATTGAAAAAAACACGAATGCATTTTTAAAATAAAAATATTTTATTATCAAAACATTGTTAAAAAAAGGGTAAAGTAAAACATTCTCAAAATCAAACTAGACCTGATGCTGCCAACTCACTGCACCAGGCCCATTAAAGTATTGGCAGTACTTGTCTCTGCTGGCCTTCGCATTGTCCTTGCTCCTGCCTTGATTGACTGGTTGAAGGCCTGCAATAGCGGGATCATTGTCACGCCATTCTCCGAGCACCACGTCACCATTGCTGTCCGAGTCCATGAAGCCTGGCGGACTGTAAGTACCAGCATCGCGTTTTCTTAGAAAATTGTGCAGCACACAACAGGCCAACACCACAGAGTCTATGGATTCCAGCTTCATGTTGATTGGAGTGTGGAAAACCCTGAAGCGATTGGCCATTATGCCGAAGGCATTCTCCACAACGCGCCGTGCCCTAGACAGTCTGTAATTAAAAATACGCCTTTCCCCTGTCAAAGTCTTTTGTGGGTATGGTTTCACAAGATGCTCATGAAGGGGGAAGGCTTCATCGCCCACAAACACAAAGTTTAGGTTGGCGGTGGTGTCCATGTTGGTTGGCAAGTTAAGTTTATTATTAAACAACCGATCACCAAAACTTGTGTGCTCCAAAACGCCACCGTCAGAAACCCTTCCATTAATGCCAACATTAACGTCAATAAATTCATAATTGGCATTAACAAGGGCCATGAGGATCACGCTGAAGTAGCCCTTGTAATTATGAAAAAAGGATCCGCTTTTGGCTGGTTGCGTGATCCGCACATGTTTGCCATCCAAGGCACCACCACAGTTTGGGAACTGCCAAATCCTTTCAAAATCAGAGGCAATAATTTGCCATTCCGCCACTGATTTTGGAAATGGCATGTAGCTCCGTAAACTGCGGACGATGGCGTTGCATGTCTCCGGAATTAGTTCTCCAAGCAGCGACCGAGAAATAGCAGCAGAATATTGCAAATCCTTCATTGAACGTCCGGTTGCCAGAAATCGCAGCGTTACTGCCAAACGTTCCTCTGCTGAAACAGCTGCACGCATCCGGGTATCCTGCCGTTCAATGAGTGGCCTCACAGCTTCCAGTAGGAGCTTGAATGAATCCTCCGACATCCGTAGATAATTCCGGAAATCCTGCGGATTCTTCTCCTGCAACTCCCTCACTAGATGCATGTGGGTGAATCTGGACCTCTGCTCCAGCCATTCTCTGGTCCACATGCGACGCTTTCGCTTGGAGCGCCTCTCTTCCACCCGCGCCTCTTCCTGACGATCTGCCTCCATAGATAGCGCAACTGCCACAATCATACGCTCCGCGGTGGACAGGTTCATTATGTGCAACCTGTACGGTAAAGAAGAGAAAAGTTAATGACTAATTAATTACTATTACTAAAGTGTTTAAACAGAATAAAATAAAGAATAAAATAAAAATTATATAACAAAAAAAAAAAATAAACTTTTCAGTTTATACAGTTTACAAATGTCTAAAATGGTGAGGGGTGTAAAATAAATAAAGCAAAAAAAAAAATAATAAAGTCAGGGGTGTAAAATAAATAAATAAAAAAAAAAAAAAGAAAAAAATAAATAAAGTCTGGGGTGTAAAATAAATAAAGCAGACGAAAAAAAATAAATAAATAAATAAATAAGGTCAGGGGTGTAAAAGCAATAAAGCAGAGGACGAAAAAAAAAAAATAAGGTCAAAAAACAATATCAAAACATCACAACATCACAAACAATATGTACCTTGAATCCAAATCCAAATATCCCAAAGATCCAAATCCAAATGGGGATGGATGGTGCTCTAACGACTCAGACAGGATCGCAAAACCCACCACTGCGCCACAAATATGATCGCAAAACACCGACACGCGATACTATCCTCACAAAAACGCACAAAGCACAGTTGGAATCATCCACAAAGTGCTCTGGAAACAATGGATGGAGGCGCAGTTATTATAGCTGAGGTGATGTTTGTGGTCACCAATCGGAGCTGAAGGGCGTTAATGAAAGAAAACAAAGTCCCGCCTCCGCCGCTGACTAATGCATCGTTAATGAGGTCGCACATTGTTCACAAAAAGGTGCCACATTCAGCGATAATACTTACCCAGCGGGAGCGCCGACGATAAAATAGGGTCCGGAACGATGTCAGCGACGAGCGAGATCACAGCAGGAAGCTCGTCGCTGGAAGCTGCCGCACTGAACAATATCGCTAACGGGATCGCTAAATAGTGACGTTTTTTAGCGATCTCGTTAGCGATATTGTTTAGTGTGGCATACCCTTTAGTTGTCTGCAGTCATTCTGCTGGAAGTGTGAACTGTGTCCATGTAGTGAGTCATAAATCCAGGTGTTAAATTGAGTCCTAAGGTACTGCCACACTAAACAATCCCGCTAGCGATCACGATAACGACGCATACTAATGCGATCGCTAGCGGGATTGTTTCTATATCGCTAGTAGCAGCCTAATTTAGCGATGTCGTTAAGGACGCTATCGCGGTTAGCGATCTCCTTAACGACTTAGCTAAATCGCTAACAAAAGGTGCTACACTCAGCGATATATACTTACCAGCGGGGCGCCGACGATAAAAATAGGGTCCGGAACGATGAGAACGACGAGCGAGATCACAGCAGGATCTCAGCAGGGCCACGTCGCTGGTAGATGCCGCACACAACAACATCGCTAACGGGATCGCTAAATAGTGACGTTTTTTAGCGATCCCGTTAGCGATGTTGTTTAGTGTGGCAGTACCTCTAGTGTCAAAGTATTGAACATCCTTATAAGTTTGAATTCCCATATTTTTCTCTCCCTGTCATCCTTAAAATGACCTTTTAGTATTAGATGTGTATCTTCGTACCGTGTTAGCCAGTAGATAGAAAAATATTTAGACTTGAGAGTCCTCAGTGGTTGATACCTTTTAATGGCTAACTGAAAAGATGGTAACAAATTGCAAGCTTTCCAGACTACTCAGGTCTCTTCATCAGGCATGTTTTGAACAGCTGACAAGTGCCCAGAACAGCCGCGGGTGGAATCATAATCCACCCATGGCTATTAACCTGTTAAATACCACTGTCAAACGCTGACAGTGGCATTTAACATACGCTTCCAGCAATAGCCCGGAAATCCGCCCACCGGTGACCTCCGTTACGTGATCGTGGGTCACCGATGGGTTGGCATTACAACCAGAGGTCTCCTGGAGACCTCTATGGTTGTCACTGCCGGCGTACTATGAGCACCACCCAGTGGTCGGCGCTCATAGCGAGTGAGTAATTCTGCTATATATAGGTGATCTAATCATCGCCTGTATGTAGCAGAGCCAATCGGGTTATGGCAGCTTCTAGTCTCCCATGGAGACTATTGAAGCATGCCAAAAGAAGAAATATAAATAAATAAAAGTTCAAATCACCCCCCTTTTGACCCTTTCAAAATAAAACGATAAATAATCCACATATTTGATATTGCCGTGTTCAGGATCACCCGATCTTTCAATAAAAAAAGGATTAACCTGATTGCTAAACAGCGTAGCGAGAAAAAAAGTCAAAATGCCAGAATTAAATATTTTTGGTCGCTGGAACACTCCATTAAAATGCAATAACAATTGATTGTATCTGCACCAAAATGGTGTCATTAAAAACGTCAGCGTAGCATGCAAAGAATAAGCCCTCAACCAACCCAAGATCATGAAAAATGGAGACGCTACGGGCATCGAAAAATGGTGCAAATTTTTATTTTTTTAACAAAGTTTGGAATTTTTTTTTCACCACTTAGATAAATAGAACCTAGACATGTTAGGTGTCTATGAACTCGTAATGACCTGGAGAATCATAATGGCTAGTCAGTTTTAGCATTCAGTGAACCTAGTAAAAAAGCCAAACAAAAAACCAGTGTGGGATTGCACTTTTTTTGCAATTTCACCGCACTTTGATTTTTTTGCCCGTTTTCTAGTACATGACATGGTAAAACCAATAGTGTTGCTCAAAAGTACAACTCATCCCGCAATAAACAAGCCCTCACATGGCCATATAAAATAAAAAAGTTATGGCTCCGGTTAGAAGGGGAGCAAAAAAAAGAAAACTCAAAAACGAAAATACCTTCGGGGTTTAAGGGTTTAATAAATAGAAATAATAAGTACAACATATATATTGTGGCAGGACGACTCGCTCGGCTCTCCTGAAGGCAGACTCAGGACACACGTTCTCTGGGTTTTCTTTCTGCTGGTTTATTATCAGCCATAAACTCATGCAGGTTTCGCAGGAAAAGTAAACATGACCCCTCTGGGTTAAACGGGAAAAACATTAAAAAAAAAACCAATAACTCAGTCCATAGATGAGTGGGTTCCGCCCGCTCTGGATAGCATAAACTGCACTGCTAAAGTCCTTGTGGAAAGCTCTGCAGCTTCCACTATACTGTCTGGAGACTTTCCTCTCCAGACCACACTAGAGAAAAAAAAACAGGACTGAGCTTTTATACATTGCTCAGCCACACCCTTTTAACATATAACATGCTGGCAGATAAATAAAGTAGGTCTTAGTTCACACAGGAGAGCATCCTGTGTGACACATACCTCCCCTCACATATAAAACCAGTGACACTGTCACATATTCCCCCCCTCTGCCCAAAGCCGGGGGTTTGGGCAACTTCTGACACCAGACGGAATCCTAGAGAGGGCATCTGCATTCCCATGTAACTTCCCTGGCCTATGCTACACGTGAAAGTTAAACTCTTGAAGCTCTAGGAACCATCTAGTTACCCTAGCATTTTTTCCCCTCTTTTCCCTCAACCATCTCAACGGGGCATGGTCTGATACTAATTTAAACTTCCGGCCTAGTAGGTAATATTTCAGTGTATCCACGGCCCATTTTATGGCTAAACACTCTTTTTCTACTATGGCGTAGTTCTTCTCGCAGGAGGACAGCTTTCGGCTTAGATAGAGAATGGGATGTTCTTCCCCATTTATTTCTTGGGAGAGTACGGCCCCTAGACCAACCTCTGATGCGTCAGTCTGGACCACAAATTCTTTCTTAAAGTCTGGCGCGACCAGGACAGGCTGCTTGCACAGTGTTAGCTTCAGCTTTTCAAACGCGGTCTCCGTGTCTTCCGTCCATTTCACCATGGTTGATTTGGTGCCTTTTAGAAGATCTGTTAGTGGCGAAATTCGGGATAAACCGCCGGTAGTATCCCACCATTCCCAGGAATGCTTTCACCTGCTTCTTTGAGAGCGGTTGCGGCCAGGTTTGAATTGCCTCCACTTTCTTGATCTGCGGCTTTATTTCGCCTCTCCCAACAACATAGCCCAGGTACTTGGCCTCCTCTTTTCCGATGGCACACTTTTTCGGATTTATGGTAAATCCTGCTTTCCTTAGCGCGTCCAAAACGGCCTGTAGTTTAGGTAGGTGACTAGCCCAGTCTGAGCTAAAGACCACAATGTCGTCGAGGTAGGCTGCGGCATACTTCTTATGTGGGGCTAGGATCCGATCCATAGCCCTCTGGAAAGTGGCTGGGGCCCCCTGTAGTCCGAACGGCATCCGCTTGTATTGAAAACAGCCATCCGGTGTTGAGAAAGCCATCTTCTCTTTAGCCATCTGGGATATGGGGATCTGCCGGTAGCCCTTCGTCAGGTCAAGAGTGGTGATGTACCTCGCCGGTCCAAGCCTCTCGATGAGTTCGTCGACGCGGGGCATCGGGTACGCGTCACACTTGGATACCTCATTTAGCCGACGGTAGTCATTACAAAACCTCCACTCTCCATTGGGCTTCGGCACGAGGACGATTGGGCTCGACCACCCACTCTTTGATTCCTCTATTACCCCGAGGTCTAACATCCTCTTCACCTCAGCCGAGATCACCTCCCGGCGTGCTTCCGGAATCCAATACGGCTTCAAATTCACTCGTACATGCGGTTCTGTCAGCACGTCATGCTCTATCACTTGTGTATGCCCCGGCAACTCTGAGAACAGGTCCCGATTCCGCTGTAGTAATTCTCGACACTGTTGCTTCTGGGCCGGTGATAGAGTCTCTGCAATAGTGACCTCCTCCACCTTGCCTTCTGGTGCGGCTCCCAGGCAAGGAGTTTCCACAGGTTCACGGTCCTGCCACGGCTTGAGCAAGTTTATATGATATATTTGATGTGCCTTCCTTCGGCCAGGCTGGTGGACTTTATAATTAACCTCGCTGACTTTCTCCACCACCTCGTATGGACCTTGCCGGTCTCCGGGCTGGAACTGTCTTAGTCTCGCCGACCGGTTATAGACCCTCGCCTGGGCTTCCTGCGCCTGGAGGAGATGTTCCTTTACGATAGGCATCACCTTTGACATTCTCTCCTGTAACTGGGCGACATGTTCGATGATACTCCGGTGTGGCGTGACTTCAGCCTCCCAAGTTTCCTTGGCGATGTCTAGGAGACCTCTTGGATGCCGCCCATATAGGAGCTCAAATGGAGAGAAGCCTGTGGAGGCTTGAGGAACTTCTCTGACCGAGAAAAGCAGAAATGGGAGCAGGTAGTCCCAGTATCTCCCATCCTTTTCAACGACCTTCTTGAGCATCGCCTTTAAGGTCTTGTTGAAGCGTTCCACTAGGCCGTCCGTTTGTGGATGATAAACCGAGGTCCGCAGCTGAGTTATCTGAAGGACTCTGCAAAGCTCCTTCATCACCTTGCTCATGAAGGGGGTTCCTTGGTCTGTTAGAATCTCTTTTGGTAGACCTGTCCGAGCAAAAATATGGACCAACTCTCGGGCTATACTTTTACTGGACATGTTCCTTAGGGGAACCGCTTCTGGATACCGAGTCGCATAGTCCATGACGACCAGGATATATTGGTGGCCCCGAGCTGATTTGACTATGGGGCCCACGAGGTCCATGGCAATCCTCTCAAAGGGAACCTCTATCACAGGTAGTGGAACTAAGGGGCTACGGAAGTGGGAGGAGGGAGCGGTTATTTGGCAGGTTATTTGGCAGGTGGGGCAGGACCTACAAAAGTTTTGAATTTCTCGATAACACCCTGGCCAATAAAACCTCCTCAGTATCCTCTCCTGAGTTTTCTCGACCCCTAGGTGCCCCCCCAGAACATGTGAATGGGCCATGTCTAGCACCCGCCGTCTGTATGGCCCCGGCACTAACAGCTGTTCCACTATCTCACCGCCCCTCAGTTTGGCCACCCGATATAGCAACTCCCCCTGTACTGCAAAGTGGGGGAATCTGGTGTCGGCCCCCGGCTCTTGGGCAACCCCATTACATACAGTAACCTGGTCGAACGCCCCTTTTAAGGTCAGGTCTCGAACTTGAGCAGTCCCAAAGTTCTCTCTGGACATATCTAACGCAGGTAGGTCGGCCTCCTCGGTCACCGTCTCACCCTCATCACCGACAAGGACGCACAGTGGGAACTCCTCTCTCTGAGACTCTGTCGGGGGTTCTTCTTCAAGGATCTCGCTTTTCCCCATGCTACTTAGTCCAGTTCCCTTCCCCCACAAGTCCCAGAATAAGGAAAAATCACGGCCCAATATGACGGGATGTATCAGGTCCTTTACCACCCCGACTTCATGGGACTGGGCACCACAGTCTGTCCCCACTGTTACTGTGGCCACGGGATAGTCCTTGGCGTCACCATGGATGCACCGAACACCCAGGGTTTTGGAAGGGATCAACTGGTGGGGAAGGGATGCTCTGATCAAGGTCACCAGACTCCCGGAGTCCAACAGCCCAAGCACTTTTATTCCATTAATGGATACTGCACACGCTTGCGGTCCCTTGCCGGGTCGACAGTCCACGCTACAGGCTGGATAGGCATAATAGGAGACCCGTCTGCCTAGGCTGCAGTCCATGGGCTCAGGGGATATTTGACACTTGGCGGCTACATGTCCAGGGTTGTGACATCGCCAGCAAACTATATCTTTCCCAACTGTTCTAAAGGCCCCTTCAATAGGAGTGGGACGCCCCCCAGTGGTTTCTCTAAACCCCTTCCGTGGTGAACCCACCCCCTTTTGGGTATCCCAGTAGGGAGAAGTGACTGCATCCGGTTTCCCAAGAGATCTCTCAACTACCTGGTACCTCTCTACCAGGCCGATAAAGTCATCTGCGTTCTGGGGATCACCCTGGGCAACCCAGGTCTGTACTGACTTGGGAAGGGAATGCACGAATCTATCAATCACCACCCGCTCAACCATCTGGGCCGGAGTGGAGGACTCCGGTTGTAGCCACTTCTGAACAAGATGCAATAAGTCAAACATCTGCGAACGAGGGGTTTGTTGCTAGCATACGCCCAGTGATGAACTCGCTGGGCTCTTACTGCCATATTTACTCCCAGACGTGCTAAGATCTCTGTCTTTAGTTTGGGATACTCCTTAGCATCTTGCAGCGCCAAGTCAAAATACGCTTTTTGGGGTTCACCCGATAAATATGGCGCCAGAACCTCTGCCCACTGTGCTGGTGGAAGTCTCTCCCGTTCAGCCACCCTCTCAAAAACAGTCAGAAATGCTTCCACATCATCCCCAGGGGTCATCTTCTGCATGGCCCGCCTTACCGCCTTCCTGACGTGAGAATCATCAGTCGGCCCTTGGGTTGGGGTGGCCACCCTGCTCTGGATGGCGTCTGCCAAAAGCTGTATCTGCCGTTGCGCCTCCTGCTGGTGCTGCTGCTGCGACTTTTGCTGCAACTGGATCTGTTGAAGCAACAGTTTGGTCGTCTCCTGGTGCTGCTGCTGCATGCTCTGCTGGGCCTGCTGTATGCTCTGCTGGCTCTGTAGGTGTTGCTGCTGTATGCTCTGCTGGGCCTGGACCAGGTGCTTAACGAGCTCCTCCATGCTGCCGGACTTCTCTAACTGGCTGGCAGCCTTCACCCAGGACATCCACCGGTCTTTGTGGCAGGTACACGTGTTCCTGGAATCCTGCACGCACTCTCACACCAACTGTGGCAGGACGACTCGCTCGGCTCTCCTGAAGGCAGACTCAGGACACACGTTCTCTGGGTTTTCTTTCTGCTGGTTTATTATCAGCCATAAACTCATGCAGGTTTCGCAGGAAAAGTAAACATGACCCCTCTGGGTTAAACGGGAAAAACATAAAAAAAACAAACAATAACTCAGTCCATAGATGAGTGGGTTCCGCCCGCTCTGGATAGCATAAACTGCACTGCTAAAGTCCTTGTGGAAAGCTCTGCAGCTTCCACTATACTGTCTGGAGACTTTCCTCCCAGACCACACCAGAGAAAAAAAACAGGACTGAGCTTTTACACATTGCTCAGCCACACCCTTTTAACATATAACATGCTGGCAGATAAATAAAGTAGGTCTTAGTTCACACAGGAGAGCATCCTGTGTGACACATACCTCCCCTCACATATAAAACCAGTGACACTGTCACAATATATAAGGATATTTTCTGTAAAATTACTTTAGATTTGCATATACAATAATGTGGAAAAGTTTTAGGTACTGTAAGTGTGGAAAAATGCTACAAAGTAAGAATGCTTGCAAAAATAGGAATATTAATAGCTTTTTTTATCAATTAACCAAAATGCAAAGTGAATGAATAAAAGAGAAATCTACATAAAATCAACATTTGATGTGACCCTTTTGCCTTCAAATCAGCATAAATTCTGTGGTGACTCTGATGCGCACATAGTACCAGGGCTATGGAGTACTCGGCACCGAGCCCATGGAAGTCTAGGGGGGATGTCACTGGCAGCAGAGCTCGGTCCGTTGCCCTGGGCGCTCATTCAAAGGGGGATATTTACAGGGGATTGTAGTAATAGTTTGTGACGCCACCTGTGGTTTCTGATCAGGGTGACCAGCGCTGCAGGGTGAATCCTCTGAGGGTTGGGGCAGCAAGGTGTTAAGTCTCCCACAGGCGAGACTGGATGGATCCCTCAGGGTGATATGGCGGTGCAGGGGAGCAGGTAATAAGTTAGTCACACACAAGTCAGTCTCTTTCCATACCTTTACTGATGGAATCTGCAGGTATGCCCCGGGAAGCTGCTCAGGGTGGAGAATGCACATTCAGGTAATCACTGTGTAGGTTTAAGGCCTCCTTTCTCTTAATGTGTATGAGTCCTAACTTGCGTGAAGCGAAGTTTAACTCCTTCTCCTCTCTACGCCCGGCTGATCTGGTGATGAGGTCTTTTTGTGGACAGAACAGTGTCTTTTATGGCGGTACCTGCCAGACTCCGTCTTCCTAACCCCGGTTACGTATCAGCACAGAAGGGCCCCTCTGCGACCTGAAGTCCAGCAGGGATTCCGGTTTTCTCTCACTAGCCGTAAAGGTTCTAGCAATACTTCGGACCCGGTGTCCGGTTAAGTTGAGTGAAGATGCTATGTCACCTATGTCACTCTTTCCTTTGGTCACCACTCGCCTGTCGTCCTACACACACACCTTAATAGGAGCACAGGCAGCAGCAGATGTCAGCTTCAGTCTTCCTCAGCCCTCAGGCTAATCTGACAGGGGTTTCTCCCTCCCAGCGTGTCTGAGGTAACTCCGTTCAGAGATCTCGTGTCTGCTCTCCCTGAGGTAACACCAACGACTCCTTGGCGTTTAGCTAGATTGTCTCTTTCTCACTGCTGTCTCAAGGGCTCCCTCTGGTGGAACCAGGAAAAATGTCAGATGTTGTGTGCTTATCAGGTGTTTTGTAATTACCTTTTCTGTGCATTCTCCTGGGAACATGTGTACCAAGCGCAGCTGGGCCACACATCCCCCCCTAGTTATCGTCAGCACTCCCGGGCTGAAAAAGGAAAAGACAATTTTTATAATAACATTAACAACATAACTATAAACATAACTCATCCCTTGCGGGAGGTAAGGACACTTTAACGTTACATTTTGTACAAGTGCAATTAGAAAAATATCAAAATACTTTTCACAATAAATACAATTTTCTTGTGGAGGACCCGCACCAAAAACCTCCCACGGTGGTCCTGGGTGGGCTGCAGGACTTCATTGCTGCAGACCTCACTCAAGGCCACACCATACGGGTTTTTCTTCAGAGGTAGATATGGCTTTATGTAAAACCAAGATGGGACACTGAGTGCCAACTATTTACATCATAGTTTTTGTGCTGCAAGAGTCCTCAGCACGCAGTCCATGGCATAAGAACATTTCTAGAAAAATCACATTTCGATCATAACCACTTCAGCATATAAACATTATCATATAACATTCTCAATAAAATGCAATTTTCTTCATAACTTTGTACAGTTAAGTAAACCCTGTCTGGGTCATACTAGACTAGTTTGCTAGGACTACTCTTGGTACCTAACAGGTAACCTTCCTTTCGTTGTACATACTGACCTACGTGGTGTGGTGTCAGGTATAGTAGCCTCTGGCCTATCTGTTCTGCGTGCTGGCAAACTGTAATACTGCCTTAATCTCTCTAGGGATCTGGCAAGCATACTTGTGGCTGGGCGATGCGGTTCTGTTTCGCCAGGGGATTCTTCTGGTAGTTCCACGTCTTGAGGTTCCACTTCTTGAGATACTACTTCTGGGGATACTACAGGAGCAGGTTCTTCTTGAACTATTTCTTCTGCTGCGGCAACAGGCTCAACTGGATGTTGAAACGCTTCTTGTGGTTGGTAAAATTGAAGTACTGGAACAATCACAGCATCTCCGATACAAGGCCAATCCGCAGGAAAATCTCCTAGGTCCGTGTGTATGACTTCACCTGATTTCTCTTTTTCCATAACAAGTTCTTCCTCGGGAAGTTTTAACATGTCTGGACACAGTTTTAGGTGATCTTTGGATACCGTGGTGGTCGTTTTTCCTCCATCTTTGCTGATGGTACAGGTTTTCCTGTTGTCAAATTTGGAATTTTGCACGACATATGGCTCTTGTTCCCACTGATCATCCAATTTGTGCATTCTTCTTTTTCTTTTTAGAACAATTTCTCCAGGCATAAAAGGTTTAGCTGGCGCACTTTTGTTGTAGTTCTCCTCTTGCTTTTCCCTTACTTTATTGAGACTATCTTCCACGCAGGCTTGTACTCTCCTGTACTGTTCCTGTCTGTTTGTGTCCCAATCTTCAGTGGTAACATCAGCTTCTGGTTCTACAACACCAAGTTCCAAATCCATGGGCAGCTTTCCTGGTCTTGCTCGCATAAGGTAGGCTGGAGTGCAGTTGGTGGAACTCACAGGTATGTGATTATACAGATCTACCAGGTCAGGTAGTAGTTCTGGCCACCGATTCCTCTCCTCAAGTGGTACCGTCTTCAGCAGATCAATGACTATGTGATTCATCTTTTCACAGAGACCATTGGTTTGGGGGTGGTACGGTGTGGTTCTTATCTTCTTACACCCGTACAAGTGACAGAATTCCTTAAACAGTTCGGCTTCAAATGCAGGACCTTGATCAGTTAGCACTTGCTCTGGATATCCATGGGGTCTGCAGAAATACGCCTGAAACGTCTTCGCTGCTGTTTCAGCTGTCAGATCTTTGACAGGGGCGACCACCAGGAACCTGGAGTAGTGATCCACCATGGTCAGGGCATACGAGTATCCTGACTGACTGGGTGACAACTTGACATGGTCCAAGGCCACGATCTCCAAGGGACGAGTCGTCTTGATGGGCTGCAGGGGTGCTTTCTGGCTACTGTAGTCTTTTCTTCGGAGGCTACAGGACGCACAGTTTTTACACCATTTCTCGATGGAACTTCGCATTCCTACCCAGTAGAAACGACACTTCAGCAGGGTTTCCAGCTTCTTCCAGCCAAAGTGCCCCGCTCGATCGTGGTAAGCTTCCAACACCATCTGGATGTCTGTTCTTGGCACTACTATCTGCCATACCATCTCATGGGTTCTGGGGTTGACATACCTTCGGCACAGCTGCTCTCGGTAGATGAACAGCCGGCTTCTCTCATTCCACAGCTGCTTTGCTTGTTGAGACGCATCCTTCTCCAAGGAGGAACCTTCCTGAGTTATCAGTTCCTTGATGTGGCTGACAACCGGGTCACTGTTCTGGGTCTCCTTCCAGCTGTGATGAGGTAAAGGGTTTAACGTCTTACCACGCTGCTTCCTGTAGGCTCGTTGTTCATGGATCATCCCATTTCTGTGGAATGCAGGTAGCTCAATCTCTTCTAGATCATCCAGTTCTTCTTCCGTGTCGGATTCATGCGGCATTCTGGACAAGGCATCAGCGTTGGCGTTCTTACGGCCCGCCCTGTACTTGATGGTAAATTGATAGTTCGACAGCCGAGCCATCCAACGTTGCTCCATGGCTCCTAGCTTGGCTGTTTCAAGATGTGTCAAGGGGTTATTGTCTGTGTACGCAGTGAACTTGCTGGAGGCTAGGTAATGCTTGAACCTTTCTGTAATGGCCCAGACCAGCGCCAGGAACTCCAACTTGAAGCTGCTATAGTTCTCTGGGTTTCTCTCGGTCGGCCGGAGCTTCCTGCTTGCATATGCGATGACTTTTTCTTGGCCATTTTGCTTCTGACTGAGGACAGCTCCCAATCCTTCGTTGCTGGCATCAGTGTACAGCAGGAATGGTTGGCTGTAGTCAGGGTAGGCTAAGATTTAATCGCCTGTCAGGATCTCCTTCATTTCTTTGAACGCCTCAACTTGTTCTTTACCCCAGTGGAATGGAGGATTTCTGCTCTTGAGGGGTTGCCCTACCAGGAGGTCCTGCAGAGGCGCTGCTTTCTTGGTGTAGTCCTTTACAAACCTCCGGTAGTAACCTGTCAGTCCCAGGAACTGGCGCACCTCCTTGAGATTCTTCGGCTCTGGCCATTTCTGGATGGCAGTGACCTTCTCGGGGTCCAGCGCTACTCCTTCTGAGCTGACAATATGTCCCAAGTACTGTACCTTTTGTTTGAGCAGATGGCACTTTGAAGGCTTCAGTTTCATCCCGTACTTGGACAGTGACTCGAATACCTCTGCCAGGTGCTTCAGATGATCCTCATACGTCTTGGAGTACACAATTACGTCGTCCAGGTACAGCAACACGGTTTCAAAGTTGAGATGTCCCAGGCAGCTCTCCATCACTCTCTGGAATGTTCCCGGGGCACTGCTGAGTCCAAATGGCATTCTGTCAAACTCACAGAGTCCCATTGGGGTGGTGAAAGCCGTCTTCTCCCGATCCTCCTCAGCCACAGCTACTTGCCAGTACCCACTAGTGAGGTCGAGGGTGGAAAAGTAGTTAGCAGTTTTTAAGGCAGCTAAGGATTCCTCAATGCGTGGTAAAGGGTATGCATCTTTATGTGTTATGTGATTTACTTGTCTGTAATCTACACACATTCTCATGCTTCCATCCTTTTTCTTAACTAGGACTAGAGGTGCTGCCCAGGGACTACAACTATCCCTTATCACCCCTGCTTCCTTCATGTCACGCAACATTTCCTTAGCTTTCTGGTAGTGTGCTGAAGGTATAGGCCTGTACCGCTCTTTGATAGGAGGATGGCTGCCTGTAGGGATATGATGTTGTAGTCCCTTAATGGTCCCAAAGTCAAGTGGGTGTTTGCTAAATACCTGTGCGTACTCCTGTACCACACGTAGTACTCCCTGTTTCTGGTGGGCTGGAGTGGTGTCTGTCCCGACATGGAGCTGCTGTCACGCGGTCTTATGATATGTGTACTATGTCAGTAAACTATTCTTAAAAGAACAACACTCTACACAACATATAGATTAGCAACATCAGCATGTAAATATAGAATAGATTTACCTGACACGATATCCGTTGAACTCAGGGTTAATCTTGAGGACTTGATACACTGTCACAGGAAAGAGGAGGACCGGGGGTCTAACCTGACCCTAAACTGGGGTCCTAACTAATCCCTCACCTTGGAGGTACTGATAATGGTTCAGAGGTCCAAGTCTCCAGCCTAAAGGGTATGCCACACTAAACAATATCGCTAACGGGATCGCTAAAAAACGTCACTATTTAGCGATCCCGTTAGCGATATTGTTCAGTGCGGCAGCTTCCAGCGACGAGCTTCCTGCTGTGATCTCGCTCGTCGCTGGAATCGCTCCGGACCCTATTTCATCGCTGGCGCTCCCGCTGGGTAAGTATCTAATCGCTGTGTGGCACCTTTTCTTAGCGATTTAGCGGTACTTTTGTACCGCTAAAGTCGTTAAGAAGATCGCTAACGGCGATAGCGTCGTTAACTATATCGCTAAATGCGGCAGCATTTAGCGATATAGAAACAATCCCGCTAGCGATCTCATTAGTATGCAACGCTAACGAGATCGCTAGCGGGATCGAGTAGTGTGGCAGTACCTTAACCCTGTCTCCTATCAGTCCCTGAACCCTGTAATCAGTCCTAAGAAGGATTCTGATTACCACCAAAGGGATATGGGCTGATCTCTGCTAAATACACAGATTAGACATATAAGACAGACTGGAGAAAACACAGACTTGCATACACACTCAAACACAGAAGGAACATAAATGATCTGGGATATTAAACTCTAAGCAAGGTGAGCTTAAAACAACTAAGGAGCTCTTTAACTTAAGTCTATACAGATACAATCCTATCTGTGGTCTGCATGAAGAATTTCACTGGCAACTCCCAACACAGACAACCAGAGATTTAAAGGAAACCAATCAACAAATAATTAATTGCAGCCGGGAGAAAACTGCACCCAGTCCCAGAACTGAGCACAGACAGAATTAACTCCCTAACTGCCAAACACAAAGAAACAGCAACTCAGCTGTGAGAAGTCAGAATGTGCAACCGCGACGATCTTCGTGGCGATGCACACATGACAGTACCCCCCCTTCTACGAGGGGCCTCAGGGCCAGGTTTGCCCGGGTGAGTTCTGTGGAAGGTCCGCACCAAACGATCTGCGTTAATGTCAGACGCAGGAACCCACGTCCTCTCCTCTGGACCATACCCCTTCCAATGCACCAAGTACTGAAGGGACCGGCGATTCAGACGTGAGTCAATGATCTTTGACACTTGAAACTCCAAGTTACCATTGACCACCACTGGAGGAGGAGGTAGAGGTGATGGTATGACTGGTGCCACGTACCTCTTAAGTAATGACTTGTGGAACACATTATGAATTTTAAACGTAGGAGGGAGGTCCAGACGAAATGCCACAGGATTAATTATGGAACTGATCCTGTACGGCCCGATGAATCTGGGGCCCAGCTTCCAGGAGGGAACTTTAAGTTTTATATTCCTGGTAGACAACCATACCAGATCGTTCACATTAAGATCTGGACCAGAAACTCTCCTCCTATCAGCCATACGTTTATAACGGTTCCCCATAGCACTCAGATTATTCAATACACCTCTCCACACTGAAGCAAGTGACGACGAGAAACGCTCCTCCTCAGGAACCCCAGAAGGGCCCCCCCCATTGAATGTACAAAACTGGGGATGAAAACCATATGCCCCAAAAAACGGGGACTTACCAGTGGACTCGCTCCACCTGTTGTTAAGAGCGAACTCTGCCAGAGGCAAGAAAGAAGACCAGTCCTCCTGGTTCTCTGAGACAAAACACCGAAGATAAGTCTCTAGGCTTTGATTCAGACGCTCTGTCTGACCATTGGTCTGCGGATGAAAAGCCGAGGAAAATGACAATTGCATCCCCCGACGTAAACAAAATGCCCTCCAAAACTTGGACACAAACTGAGACCCCCTATCTGACACCACATCAGAAGGCAACCCATGAAGTCTCACAATCTCCCCAATGAACACCTGCGCCAGAGTTTTAGCATTAGGGAGGGCAGGAAGAGCAATGAAATGTGCCATCTTACTGAACCTGTCAACAACCACCAGTATGACAGTCTTCCCTGACGACTGAGGAAGGTCCGTGATGAAGTCCATAGACAAATGAGTCCATGGACGCTCCGGAAGTTTCAAGGGTAAGAGGGTCCCAGACGGACGGGTATGAGGGGTCTTAGAGCGAGCACAAACCCCACAGGACGCGACAAAAGTTAAAACATCTTTATTAACGTTAGGCCACCAAAACCGGCGAGAAAGGAGATCTAAAGTAGCCTTACTCCCTGGATGTCCTGCTAAAGCAGAATTATGATGTGCCTCAATAACCTTTTGTCTCAACTGATTTGGGACAAACAGTCTCCCTGGAGGTCCTGCAGGGGCGTCCCCCTGAGCCTCAAACACCTCCTCCTCAAGCTCAGAACATACAGCCGACACTACCACCCCCTCCTGAAGGATAGGAATCGGGTCATCCATTTTCCCGGCCCCTGGGAAACTGCGAGACAAGGCATCCGCCTTAACATTCTTAGATCCAGGGCGATAAGTGACAACAAAATTAAACCTGGTAAAAAACAACGACCATCGAGCTTGTCTGGAATTCAGACGCTTAGCAGATTCCAAATACAGCAGGTTCTTGTGATCAGTAATGACGGTGACCGGGTGGACTGCCCCCTCCAAAAAGTGACGCCATTCTTCAAAAGCCAACTTAATGGCCAAAAGTTCCCTATTGCCGATATCATAATTCCTTTCGGCGGACGACAATTTTTTAGAAAAGAAAGCGCACGGATGCCATTTACCAGGGGACGGACCCTGGGACAATATTGCACCCACCCCTACGTCAGACGCGTCCACCTCCACAACGAACGGCTGTGATGCATCTGGTTGGATGAGAACGGGTGCCGAAGCAAAACATTTTTTCAAAGAGGAAAAAGCTTGGCAAGCTTTGTCCGACCATTTAGAAAAATCCGTCCCTTTTCTTGTCATGTCAGTGAGAGGTTTGACAACAGATGAGAAATTACAAATAAATTTCCGGTAGTAGTTAGCAAACCCCAGAAAACGCTGCAGAGCCTTAAGATCCTCTGGCTGATCCCATTCAAGCACTGCTCTCACCTTTTCAGGGTCCATACGGAAACCGGAGGCTGACACCAAGAAACCCAAAAACTGAAGTTCCTGTACGGCGAATACACACTTTTCCAGTTTGGCGTATAGTTTATTGTCTCGCAAGATCTGCAACACCTGTCTCACATGCTCCTGGTGAGACACAAGATCTGGTGAGTAAATTAAAATGTCATCCAAATATACGACCACAAACAGCCCCACCAGATGACGAAAAATGTCATTAACAAAATGTTGGAATACTGCTGGTGCAGTAGTCAGACCAAAAGGCATGACAAGGTTCTCATAATGTCCCTCCGGCGTGTTAAACGCCGTTTTCCACTCATCCCCCTCTTTTATCCTAATCAGATTATACGCCCCCCTGAGATCCAATTTAGAGAACCATTTGGCGCCAACAATTTGATTGAAGAGATCAGGAATCAGAGGGAGTGGATACGGATCTCGAACAGTAATCCGATTAAGTTCGCGGAAATCCAAGCAAGGGCGTAGGCCTCCATCTTTTTTCTTCACAAAGAAGAACCCCGCGGCCACTGGGGAAGATGAAGGTCTAATATGCCCTTTGGCCAGACTTTCCGAAATATAATCTTTCATAGCCTGCCTCTCAGGACCAGAAAGGTTATATAACCTAGCTTTAGGTAACTTAGCATCAGGAAGTAAATTAATAGAGCAGTCATACACGCGATGAGGAGGCAACTCCTGACACCCCTCCTCAGAGAACACATCCCCAAAGTCCTCCAAAAAAGGAGGCAAAGTACTAGGCACGACCGCACTGATGACTGTGTTCATGCAGTTACTTTTGCAAAACTCCCCCATTGGCTTATATCTCTGGACTGCCAATTAATCACAGGGTTATGTTTAACCAACCAAGGAAGTCCCAACACAATAGGAGTAGGTAGACCCTCCAACACATAACAAGATAATAGTTCCCTATGTATTGCCCCTACCCGAAGGTCAATGTTATGAACCTCATGAACAAAGCTACCTTGGCCGAGAGGCCTGGCGTCAATGGAGAATATAGGGATCGGTTTGACCAATACACTCAGATGCATACCTTGAGCCTGAGCAAATTGAGCGTCAACCAGATTAGCCCCGGACCCACTATCAAGAAGAACAGAAAATCTCTCCACTCTCGTACCAACCACCACCTCCACTGGTACAAGGAACTGAGAAGAACTAGCGGACGAAATACATACTCCCAGGTTGTCGTCCACCACACAACCTGGGATTAACAGTTTTCCGGCGACTTTTTGCTCAACAAGGCACGGGATGGACATCCCCCAACAAAATGTCCCTCTTTCCCGCAGAAGAAACACCTTCTAGTCTGCGGCGTACCGCCAATCCCCTCCTACGAAATGATGTCCCTCCCAACTGCATAGGCTCCTCCGAACAGACAAGGGGAACCTCAACATAAGGGACTTTAGTAGTAGGTGGAGTAACAACAGGGGGCGGAGTTACCTCGCACCTCTCCCGGAGCCGTCTATCAGTACGGATAGCTAGGGCCATAGCAGCCTCCAGTGATGGAGGAGAATCATACTGAGCCAAAACGTCCTTTAATTTGTCAGAAAGCCCATGACAAAACTGGCTCCTAAGAGCTGGGTCATTCCACTGAGTATCTGTGGCCCATCTACGGAACTCAGAAGCAAATTCCTCCGCCGGACGATCTCCCTGCTGTATCTTACGTAATTTTGTCTCAGCAAGAGAGACCCGATCTGGGTCATCATATACCAAACCCAGGGCAGTAAAAAATCGATCTACTGACTGTAGAGCCGGGGATCCCGGAGGAAGGGAGAAGGCCCAGGATTGAGGGTCCCCTTGTAGGAGCGAGATAACAATTCCCACTCTCTGCTCTTCACTCCCTGATGATCGAGGCCGAAGCCGAAAATACAATTTACATGCTTCCCTGAAGGTAAAAAATTTGTCTCGCCCACCAGTGAACCTGTCCGGGAGAGCTACTTTAGGTTCAAATCTGGTTTGCTCCGAGGGAGACAAAACTTTGGACTTAATGTCCGTCAGCTCCATGGATAATCCCTGCAACTGCAGAGCCAGCTGGGCTACTGGATCCATGGCAACTGGGAATAATTTTATGGGCCAGTGAAAATGTCACGCGGTCTTATGATATGTGTACTATGTCAGTAAACTATTCTTAAAAGAACAACACTCTACACAACATATAGATTAGCAACATCAGCATGTAAATATAGAATAGATTTACCTGACACGATATCCGTTGAACTCAGGGTTAATCTTGAGGACTTGATACACTGTCACAGGAAAGAGGAGGACCGGGGGTCTAACCTGACCCTAAACTGGGGTCCTAACTAATCCCTCACCTTGGAGGTACTGATAATGGTTCAGAGGTCCAAGTCTCCAGCCTAACCCTGTCTCCTATCAGTCCCTGAACCCTGTAATCAGTCCTAAGAAGGATTCTGATTACCACCAAAGGGATATGGGCTGATCTCTGCTAAATACACAGATTAGACATATAAGACAGACTGGAGAAAACACAGACTTGCATACACACTCAAACACAGAAGGAACATAAATGATCTGGGATATTAAACTCCAAGCAAGGTGAGCTTAAAACAACTAAGGAGCTCTTTAACTTAAGTCTATACAGATACAATCCTATCTGTGGTCTGCATGAAGAATTTCACTGGCAACTCCCAACACAGACAACCAGAGATTTAAAGGAAACCAATCAACAAATAATTAATTGCAGCCGGGAGAAAACTGCACCCAGTCCCAGAACTGAGCACAGACAGAATTAACTCCCTAACTGCCAAACACAAAGAAACAGCAACTCAGCTGTGAGAAGTCAGAATGTGCAACCGCGACGATCTTCGTGGCGATGCACACATGACAGCTGCTGACACCAATCCTCCACCTGGGTTGCTGGGTCATTATCCTCCGCTGGTTGGCTGGAGGCTAAGGACTCGGTCGTGAGAATGGAGTTGTTATCTACGGTATGTAATTTAGCAACTGTGGCATAACGTGGTAAATTCACTTCATCTTCTCCCCAGTTGAGAAGACATACTGGTACTCTCCCATTTCTTACTTCCACTACCCCTCTAGCAGTCAAGAGTGTAGGTCTGTGCTCTGAACAATGGGGCTCTACTACTGCTTGGTAGTTCTGTCCTCTCAGACCTATTGCTGCTCTACACCATATAAGCATTTCACTCATTGGGGGTATCACAATGGGGTTCGGGTCTGTCACCCGTACATTACCAATTTCACCATCTGTCAGCTTCGCTTGCTGCTGGCACATCAGGGCACGGATCTCCCTCTGGATCACTCCCTTTTGCTTCGGCTTGGCAACTTCAGCGAGCTTTTGGAGCAAAAACACAACTTCTCCCAGACAGTTACTAATAATGTTAGTACCTAAAACCACATTTAAGCCATTTTCCTCATTTACAGTCTTTACTACTAAGAGTCCTTGATCCTTCAGCTCCACTCTGCCCACCTTTACGTCCACGTTTTTGGCTCCGAGTTTTTCAACAGGGAGACCATTAGAGGCGTATACAGCAAAGTCAGGGCTCGGGGGCTGGAGACTGTCCATGGACCAAAACTTATTATACAGGACATCAGGTATGATGGTCACCTGAGATCCAGTGTCCAGCAGGGCAGAGATTGCGATCCTGTCCAGGATGATGGACATGTAGGGTCTTCCCCCCACAAACCTGCGGTTCCAGTCTGAGGGGCCTGATGAGTCTATTCCTGGGTGTTGGCCCTCGGACCCAGGATCTGCTCGTTTAAAGGACACTGCTGGGCTAGATGACCTTTTCTGTTGCAACGGTAGCAGATGATCTCTCAGCGAGGATGGTGCTGATCAGGGGTCACTCCTGGGGGTGGCGTTGTCCTCCTCCGATGGGGCGACGTCCTTCTTTTCCTCCGGTTCATCCAAGGGACATCCTCCGGGCAGTCGGCTAGCAGGATCTTTCCTCCTTCTTCCTTCCGCAGTTGCAGGGCACTCATTACAGCGGCCAGGTTTTTAGTCAGCTGGCGCACTTCTGAGCGTAGACAGTCCAACTCAGTAGGGGGCGCCACCTGCGTTTTGGCTTCCGCCACCAGCGGGGAAAAGGTGGATGCTGCCGGCTTTAGAGTGGTTCACCCGGGTGATACTGGGTTGCCACCTCAGGCTTCTCCAGGGGTCGCAGTCCTTTTATAGCCATATCTTTTAGGGCATCAAAGGTAGCGTCAGGATGATCCAAGGACCACCAGTGCACAGTCCTGCTTTCAGCTTGGGACCTCAGTCCCCGTACAAATTGTTCCTTCAGCATTTTGCTTTCATGAATGGCACTTATAGGGTTAACCTGTTTGAGAGCTCGCAGGGCCCCCTGTAGTCGGCAGGCGTAGTCCCTAATACTGTCATCTGGTCTCTGGGAGCATTGGTAAAACGTCATCCGGAGATCTGTTTCAGTGCGGTCCTCAAAAATAGTCTGTAGCTTTAAGAAAATTGAAAGCACTGATTCCTGGTCTGCAGCTGTCCAAGTCTCTACTTCTCTTTCAGCAGCCCCAGTCAATTGTCCTAATACTACTGCAGCTCTTTGCTTCTCTGTCATAGGGTACATGTCCATTATGCTGCATATTTTGCGTTTAAACCCTGACAGGGTATCCGGCTTACCGCTATACTGAGGGAGCCACTTTGCTCCAGGCAGGTATGGGAGCGTCAGCGGTATTATCGGGGCCACCGGACCTGGTGAGGGGCCAGCGTTTCCATCCTGCGCTGCAGCGCCGGTGGGTAAGTCACCGGAGCGGTCGCTCTGGGCCGCGCTGTCAGCTTGTAGCTGCGACATGTCTGTGCCCCCCTAGTTAAGTGTGGCCTACCTTCTCCTGAAGGCTGCAGCTCTGCCAGGCACGGCGATGGGGAAGGACCTGTGTCGCCGGCACTCTGAAGCTCTCCACAGGACCTGCCGCCGCGTCAGCGTTGGGGGCGTGTCCGGGACTCCGTGCGCTTTCTGCAGGTACGCCCCTTCTCCTTGCGCTGTAGCGCTGTACTTTGGCGGGCAATGGCGGACAATTGGCGCCAAAAATCAGAAAACAACAGCAAACAGTCTTTTTGCACAAAAACAGTCCAATTAGGCACACAGGACTCACATACAGCGAGCTTCTTATCCTGTTCGTGACACCAAAGATGATGCGCACATAGTACCAGGGCTATGGAGTACTCGGCACCGAGCCCATGGAAGTCTATGGGGGATGTCACTGGCAGCAGAGCTCGGTCCGTTGCCCTGGGCGCTCATTCAAAGGGGGATATTTACAGGGGATTGTAGTAATAGTTTGTGACGCCACCTGTGGTTTCTGATCAGGGTGACCAGCGCTGCAGGGTGAATCCTCTGAGGGTTGGGGCAGCAAGGTGTTAAGTCTCCCACAGGCGAGACTGGATGGATCCCTCAGGGTGATATGGCGGTGCAGGGGAGCAGGTAATAAGTTAGTCACACACAAGTCAGTCTCTTTCCATACCTTTACTGATGGAATCTGCAGGTATGCCCCGGGAAGCTGCTCAGGGTGGAGAATGCACATCCAGGTAATCACTGTGTAGGTTTAAGGCCTCCTTTCTCTTAATGTGTATGAGTCCTAACTTGCGTGAAGCGAAGTTTAACTCCTTCTCCTCTCTACGCCCGGCTGATCTGGTGATGAGGTCTTTTTGTGGACAGAACAGTGTCTTTTATGGCGGTACCTGCCAGACTCCGTCTTCCTAACCCCGGTTACGTATCAGCACAGAAGGGCCCCTCTGCGACCTGAAGTCCAGCAGGGATTCTGGTTTTCTCTCACTAGCCGTAAAGGTTCTAGCAATACTTCGGACCCGGTGTCCGGTTAAGTTGAGTGAAGATGCTATGTCACCTATGTCACTCTTTCCTTTGGTCACCACTCGCCTGTCGTCCTACACACACACCTTAATAGGAGCACAGGCAGCAGCAGATGTCAGCTTCAGTCTTCCTCAGCCCTCAGGCTAATCTGACAGGGGTTTCTCCCTCCCAGCGTGTCTGAGGTAACTCCGTTCAGAGATCTCGTGTCTGCTCTCCCTGAGGTAACACCAACGACTCCTTGGCGTTTAGCTAGATTGTCTCTTTCTCACTGCTGTCTCAAGGGCTCCCTCTGGTGGAACCAGGAAAAATGTCAGATGTTGTGTGCTTATCAGGTGTTTTGTAATTACCTTTTCTGTGCATTCTCCTGGGAACATGTGTACCAAGCGCAGCTGGGCCACACAACTTCATCATCACTTCCTGAGAACAATTGTTTTAAAGTGGGCACCACCCTGCAATAAGCATGTGGTATTGGGATCACTTTTTGCATGTAAAGTAGCAACATGAAAAACCAACAAGAAAAAAGACACATGCATATATTGAAAGGATCACCAAAAGAAAAATTAGGTAAAGTAAAGCAATATAAAGTTTATTCAAAATTAATTCCACAACAAAAAACCAACACACACGACATAAAAACACTTAAAAAACCATACATGGCATATACAAAGAACACTATTTAGAGTAAAATACTCAAACAGAACCTAATTCCACATGCCTAATAGAGATATAGCCTATAATCAGTATTGCACACAAAAACAACCTTTTCAGCAATGGTTAAATAACCCAAGTCTTATTATCATCATCATCCAGGGAACAATAATATCTATCCTATTTGCTGACCTCCAAAACACATAAAGAGCCTAGCATTCCTTAGTGGAGTATAATAGCTCCATTGACTAAAGGTAAGAGGGGAAAAAAAAAAAAAAAAAAAAAAAAGGTGTATTTTAGCTTCATGTTATATTACCCTATAGGAATGAATGCTCCCCAGAGAGTGGCATGTGGCATGTGGAACCGAGCCCACGCGTTCCGACACTAGCAGTGTCTTTGTCAGGGCAGGAGTATGGTTTTTTAAGTGTTTTTATGTCGTGTGTGTTGGTTTTTTGTTGTGGAATTAATTTTGAATAAACTTTATATTGCTTTACTTTAACTAATTTTTCTTTTGGTGATCCTTTCAATATATGCATGTGTCTTTTTTCTTGTTGGTTTTTCATCATCACTTCCAGGACTCCTTGATCTGCAGCAAACTAAAGATAATTCGTAATGATATTGGCTGTCTCTTTGGAGTAGTTGTCCTGATGCAGAATAAGTTTGTTGCCAATCAGACACCTTCATGATAGTATTGCATGATGGATAAGTATCTGCCTGTATTTCTCAGCATTGAGGAAACCATTAATCCTCATCACATCCCAAACGTCATTTGCTGAAATGCATGGAACCTCTACCGTGTTTGTTGCCTGCAGACTTATTATTGTTCTGGTCACCAGCCTTTTGGTGAAAAAAACTAACTTTTGTAACAGCCAAATGTTTCAAATTTTGACTCATCAGTGCAGAGCACCAGCTCCCATTTTTTTTTTACCCCAGTTCCTATGCTTTTATACACAGTTGAGACACTTGGCCTAATTTTCATGTCAAATTATGTTTTTTTAGCCACAATTCTTCCATGAACACCACTTCTGGCCAGACTTTTCCGAACAGTAGATGGGTATAGCTGGGTCCCACTGGTTGCTGCCAGTACTGAGTCAATGGCACTTGCTGGACATCTTCCAATTTTCAAAGTAAGAAACACATCCAATAGTAACACTGCATAGGAAAATGGCGATCTCCAATGAATAGCTAAATCATAGAAGAAAGTGAAAGTGCATACGTAAAGTGCAACGTTATCAGCTGATGAAATAGCCAGTGAGAGAAAGGACATGTAGAAACGAGTTCTAGTATAGCTTTATCCCCAGGATAAAGCTATACGCAAAACACGCGTCGGGGTACCGCCACCACTTAAAGATAATGCACTAGAACTAATGCATTTTTACTCCTGAGGCTGGAGTCAAACACAACGTCTAAAAAAATCGGTCCGTTTTTGACGGACGAGAATCGCACAAATGTTTCCTGAACAGTAATCCGTCTGTCATCTGATTGGAATGAGAGGATGCGTTTTTCTCGCATCTGAGCGTCCGTTTGACTTCCGTCTGGTGAGATTTTCTCACCAGCTTGTAAAACCGACATATAATGGATCCAAATGATAGTTTTTAAATCACAAAAGAAAGAATACATATACACACATAGAATACACACATACATATACAGTATAGATATATATATATACATGTCATTGTGACATATATATATTTATAGTTCATACACTTCTACATAGTATAATAGCTGCTAATTCAATTGCCGACTTCTGTAAAATCATTACAGAACCCAACATGAAATGACACATGGTTTACATACAGTTAAACGTTTCATTTCTTGTAGTTTGATATATGGTGTTCACTAATAATTAGATGAGTGTATGTGTGCAAAATTTCATACATGTAGGTGTTAATTTAATGCAGTATTTTCTCCACTAGACAGGGAAAGCCAGTGACTGAAGACAGATATTAATAGCACTGAGAGGGACCATTGTTTTTGGGCCCCCCCTGGCTACTAACATCTGACCCAGCCACCCCAGAAAAGGCACATTATTAGATGTGCCTTTTCTGGCACTTAGCCCGTCTATTCCTATTGCCCTGGAACGGTGGCTAATGGGTTAATAATGGGTTAAGGCCACCTTGCTATTGGAAGGTGACATTAAGCCGGGTTAATAATGGAGAGTTGTCAATTAGACAACTGTCCATTATTAATCCTATTGTATTAAATGGTTAAAAAACACACACATTAATTTAAAATTATTTTAATGAAATAAATACACAAAGTTTTTGACCATATTTTATTGTACTGGTAGTCCATCTGAATCCCTTGTAATAAAAATAAAATAATAAAGCAACAATATCATTACCTCTCCGGCGCTCAGTCAGGTCCCACGCTGCAATTCATCACAAGGGGTTAAGAGGTTTACAGCAGGGACCGCTGCTAATGCGACCAGCCCTGCTGTAAACCCCCGAATGAATGAGTTCATCTCTGTGGCTGACAGGAGATGAACTGATTAGTGTGGGAAGCTTAATTGATTGTTTCCCACGCTATTCAGTTCACTTCAGGTCAGCCGGGGACTCCCTCTGACATCACTGATGCTGTGCGGAGAACATGATTCGGGTCGGTTTTTACCGACCCCGCTTTTGCGATCGCCGTTATTAACCATATAACGGCAACCACAAAAAAAAAGCAAAAGCCACGATTCTCCATTTAATTTCTCTCTCCTCTGATGTGATCGCACATCAGAGGGGAGAGAAATAGGGTCCCCGGGACCCCCGATCTGTCCCCAGACCTCCCGGTGTCCCCCCAGTCCTCCAATGTCTCCCGCAGCTGCCCGCGTCTTCTGCCTGCAAAGAAAATGGCGGGCGCATGCACAGTGCGCAGTGCGCCTGCCGAGTCGGATTTTCTCCGGGGTCTCGGCTACCAGGGGTAGCCGAGACCTCAGAGAACAAAATTCGGGTCCCTCCGCTTTTGCGCTCGCCGTTATTAACCATATAACGGCGACCGCAAAAAAAAAACAGCGATTCTGCAATTAATTTCTCTCCCCTCTGATGTGATCGCACATCAGAGGGGAGAAAAATAGGATCTCCGGGCCCCCCGATCCTTCCCCTGGTACCTCCCGGTGTCCCCCCCATCCTCCTATGGCTCCTGCAGCTCCCGGTCTTCTGCCTACAAAGAAAATGGCAGGTGCATACACAGTGAGCCTGCCGAATCTGCGGGCCTGCAGATTCATTCATTCTGTGCAGGACATTTTGATCACTGTGATAAACGCTATCACAGTGATCAAAATAAAAAACAATAAAAAAAAATAGTAAATAAACGCCCCCTTTATCACCCCATTAGTTAGGGACATATAATAAAATAAAGAAAATATATTTATATTCATTTTTCCATTAGGGTTAGGGTTAGAGTTAGGACTAGGGTTAGGGTTACAATTAGGGTTGGAATTAGGGTTGGGATTAGGGTTAGGATTAGGGTTGGGATTAGGATTAGGGTTGGGACTAGGGTTAGGGGTGTATTGGGGTTAGGGTTGGAGCTAGAATTGATGGGTTTCCACTATTTAGGCACATCAGGGGATCTCCAAACACGACATGGAGTTCAAAAAGTCAAATGGTGCTCCCTTCCGAGCCCTGCCGTGCACTCAAATAGTGGTTTACCCCAACATATGGGGTATCAGCGTACTCAGGACAAATTGCACACCAATTTTAGGGTTCTAATTTCTCCTGTTACCCTTGGGAAAATAAAAAATAGCTGGCTTAAAAATTTAAAGTTTGAAAATTGCTAAATTTTCTAATTTTTCGCCATATTTCCATTTTTTTCATAAATAAATGCAAGTCATATATAAAAAAATTACCACTAACGTGAAGTACAAAATGTCACGAAAAACATTCTCAGAATCAGCTGGATTCGTTAAAGCGTTCCAGAGTTATAACCTCATAAAGTGACAGTGGTCAGAATTGTAAAAATTGGCCTGGTCATTAAGCTGCAAATTGGCTCTGTCACTAAGGGCTTAAACCTGTCAGTGTGATTTTACAGCATAGCCGGGGATGAATTGCTGGCTTTTGTAAAGGACACCGGTGCGTATTTCTCGCAAATCACACTTGTGGTCCGTGTGTAATCCGATGTTTTCACGCACCCATAGACTTGCATTGGCGAGTCCGATCCGATAATCGGTCACAATCGCAGCATGCTGCGATTTTCTCGGCCCGAGGAAAACGGCCGAGAAAAAATCGGATGCTGAGAGCTGCCCCATAGATTAATATACTGTACTGTAGGTCCGAGTGCAATGCGATATTTTATCGCATTGCACTCGTCCGTTTTTGTCGCTAGTGTGACTCCGGCCTGATACTGCTACATTTTTCAAGTGGATTATCTTCTTGATTTCTTTGTTTTTCACTTTATATTCATTGCTGATAATAAGTGTCAGCTGCTTGCCAGGTCATTAAGGACATGTAGTGCAACTCCCTCTCTTTATGCACATTTGGAAATGCCTTTTTGATTAACCCATTATAGTGATATCCTTTATGGTTACTGCTATGTGTATTTGCTGGGCCATTCAATCTTTTTTATAGGATTTTTTTAGACTGTTTTGAACCTTGGTCCATATACAATTTACTTTTTGGATTTGGCTTTCCTAGCATTATATTTATGGTGCGTTTCCATTAGTGTGTGGACACTTTGCAAATCTTGTCCCTATAATTTTGATTTATTTGTTTTTAACAATTATTTCTTCAATAAAATTATGTACTTTTATGGCATATAGTTTCAAAGTAAGAAAGATGGGTCTTACACCTTCTCCACTAAGTTTCCTTGACCAACCACTGTGAAAGGAGGTGGCGTAGGACCTCGTTGCTTCCTCTCTCTCTCCTGGGTGCTGGGCCTGTGCACCTTAAGCAGTACCCGGATGGTGTACCTGTTTGTTAATATTTTACTGCATTGTTGAATTTTCTGTGCTGTGTTTGTAATGTTCACAATATGTATTAATGTATTAATCACGTGTACTGTCTTGTAATGTATGTGCTGTATTGTTCTCTGTGTTTTACACTGCCATGTTTGTTTGCACATGTTGGAAGCAGGGACAGAAGGGGTTAACCCAGAGGGTTGGGTTAATATCCCCAAAAAGGAACGGGACTTTCCTGTTCCAGTCAGTGTCCGGGCAGGCTAGCCCAGGGCAAGGTGCTCTGCAGTGACCAGGAGCTGGCCATACCCCAGGAGGGGGGAGTAAAGACTGCTGCCCAGACCACAGGCAGTGAAGCAGGCATCGAGACTGAGTATTGCCCCGACGAGGACTATAAGCGTTCACGGATGGACTCTACATGCCTGGTTCCCACCGTGAAGCATGGAGGAGGTGGTGTGATGGTGTGGGGGTGCTTTGCTGGTGACACTATTGGGGATTTATTCAAAATTGAATCGGTGGGCAGTCCAGCTCACCCCAAACCATCTCGATTGGGTTCAGGTCTGGTGACTGTGTAGGCCAGGTCATCTGGCGTAGCACCCCAACACTCTCTTTCTTGGTCAAATAGCCCTTACACAGCCTGGAGGTGTGTTTGGGGGTCATTGTCCTGTTGAAAAATAAATGATGGTCCAACTAAACGCAAATCAGATGGAATAGCATGCCACTGCAAGATGCTGTGGTAGCCATGCTGGTTCAGAATGCCTACAATTTTGAATAAATCCCCAACAGTGTCACCAGCAAAGCACCCCCACACCATCACACCACCTCCTCTATGCTTCACGGTGGGAACCATTCATGTAGAGTCCATCCGTTCACCTTTTCTGCGTGCAACGCAGTAATCAAAGCAAAAGGTGGCTACTTTGAAGAACCTAGAATATAAGACATATTTTCAGTTGTTTCACACTTTTTTGTAAAGTGTAATGTATAATTCCACATATGTTAATTCATAGTTTTGATGCCTTCAGTGTGATTCTACAATTTTCATAGTCATGAAAATACAGAAAAATCATTGAATGAGAAGGTGTGTCCAAACTTTTGGTCTGTACTGTATATGTGGAGGCTTCAGACAAGTCTCCCTGCTAATATTAGTACCATCACATTGAAGCTAAAATTACCATGAATTAATTTCTATCATCTTCTTTAGATGTTCCAGTACTATTTTTGTAATGTGGAATGAATGTGATAAATTAGGTGAATGTACGCAAAGTTGAGTACTCTTATTTAAATGTCCATTTAAGTGATGATAACAAGCCTTTAATATTTTTAAGACAATGAAAGGCTTGGAAAAAGGCTTGGAAATATAGGTGATCACTGATTAACCCTTTTTCTGCCCCAAACCATTACAGACTATAACTGTCGGACGAATGTTCATTCACCTGGCAGCTATCTCTCCTGACTTCCCCATGAATGATTAGCTTGGTGAGAGTGTAGTAAGCCACTGCTAGACTCATCTGGCACTAGCTTATCTGCCTACAATACAAAATGATAGTGCCAAAATATAAAGTCTGCAGGATCATTATTCGCCCAACATCACCTGCCAGAAGAAAGTCGGAAAACCTCCACACACATAGATAACCAGCCAATCTCTCAGAAATAGGTCGATTTTTATCCAATAAGTATGGAGGCTTTAATCTACATTGTTTTTATTGTTGTTTATTACAAAGACATTTTCATAAAGTATAATTCAAGCTAGATATGGTCAAATAGAAACAATTACTGAGATGCTAGAAGGTAATAAGAGGGGCAGGGGTGGGCTGGGCAGGGGGGCGGGGAGGCAAATGTCCCCTGGGCCACTCACCCAGCAGCTGTACAGGGCCAGCTGACTGATGGCCGCTCACAGCAAACTGCGCTCGGCTGTGTCTGCTGTGCTGTGCAGTACTGTACTGTGATGCGGCTGGCAGCAGGGTTGCGTCTAGAGTAGAGAGGATTTTTTGTGATTCTCATTATAGCCACTCCGATCTAGACGGCTGGAATGAAGGAGGTCCTGCCCCTTCCGGTGACATCATTCCCTCAAAAAATCAACTCCGATTTAGTCGCTACCCTGCGGTGCCAGGAATCTGGATGAGGTCAGTATAAACTTCATTATTTTTTTTATATGAACTGACTGTGGGGCTATCATACTATATATATGGGGGAACTATGGCCATCCTACTATATTTGTGGAGGAACTGAGACCATCATGCTATATATATGGGGGGAAACTGGGGCATCCTACTACATATATGGGGGGAACTAGTGTATTATATACACAGTGTGTATATAATATATACACACTGCTCAAAAAAATAAAGGGAACACTTAAACAACAGAATATAACTCCAAGTAAATCAAACTTTCAAACTTCTGTGAAATCAAACTGTCCACTTAGGAAGCAACACTGATTGACAATCAATTTCACATGCTGTTGTGCAAATGGAATTGACAACAGATGGAAATTATTGGCAATTATCAAGACACACTCAATAAAGGAGTGGTTCTGCAGGTGGGGACCACAGACCACATCTCAGTACCAATGCTTTCTGGCTGATATTTTGGTCACTTTTGAATGTTGGTTGTGCTTTCACATTCGTGGTAGCATGAGACAGACTCTACAACCAACACAAGTGGCTCAGGTAGTGCAGCTCATCCAGGATGGCACATCAATGCGATCTGTGGCAAGAAGGTTTGATGTGTCTGTCAGCGTAGTGTCCAGAGTCTGGAGGCGCTACCAGGAGAGAGGCCAGTACACCAGAAGACGTGAAGGGGGCCGTAGGAGGGCAACAACCCAGCAGCAGGACCGCTACCTCCGCCTTTGTGCAAGGAGGAACAGGAGGAGCACTGCCAGAGCACTGCAAAATGACCTCCAGCAGGCCACAAATGTGCATATGTCTGCACAAACGGTTAGAAACTGACTCCATGAGGATGGTCTGAGTGCCCGATGTCCGCAGACGGGGGTTGTGCTCACAGCCCAACACCATGCAGGATGCTTGACATTTCGCACAGAACACCAGGATTGGCAAATTCGCCACTAGCACCCTGTGCTCATCACAGATGAAAGCAGGTTCACACTGAGCACATGTGACAAAAGTGACAGAGTCTGGAGATGTCGTGGAGAGCGATCTGCCTGCAACATCCTTCAGCATGACCAGTTTGACTGTGGGTCAGTAATGGTGTGGTGTGGCATTTCTTTGGAGGGCCGCACAGCCCTCCATGTGCTCACCAGAGGTAGCCTGACTGCCATTAGGTACCGAGATGAGATCCTCAGACCCCTTGTGAGACCATATGCTGCTGGTGCGATTGGACCTGGGTTCCTCCTAATGCAGGACAATGCCAGACCTCATGTGGCTGGAGTGTGTCAGCAGTTCCTGCAAGATGAAGGTATTGAAGCTATGGACTGGCCCACACGTTCTCCAGACCTGAATCCGATTGAGCACATCTGGGACATCATGTCTCGCTCCATCCACCAATGTCATGTTGCACCACAGACTGTCCAGGAGTTGGTGGATGCTTTAGTCCAGGTCTGTGAGGATATCCCTCAGGAGACCATCCGCCACCTCATCAGGAGCATGCCTAGGCGTTGTAGGGAGGTCCTACAGGCACGTGGAGGCCACACACACTACTGGGCACAAAATTAAAGTGGAATGTAATGTCCTTAAAACAAGTCAATATTTTAAGGACATTACATTCCACTTTAATTTTGTGGGTGACTCCAAATCCAGGCCTCCATTAGTTAATAAATTTGATTTCCATTGATGATTTTTTTGTGATTTTGTTGTCAGCACATTCAACTTTGTACAGAACAAAGTATTCAATGAGAATATTTCATTCATTCAGATCTAGGATGTGTTATTTGAGTGTTCCCTTTATTTTTTTGAGCAATATATATATATATATATATATATATATATACCTCCTGAAGCTCATCAAGAGAATGCCAAGAGTGTGCAGAGTGTGCAAAGCAGTCATCAAAGCAAAAGGTGGCTACTTTGATGAATCTAGAATATAAGACATATTTTCAGTTGTTACACACTTTTTTGTTAAGTATATAATTCCACATGTGTTAATTCATAGTTTTGATGCCTTCAGTGTGAATGTACAATTTTCATAGTCATGAAAATATAGAAAAATCTTTAAATGAGGTGTGTCCAAACTTTTGGTCTGTACTGTATATACAGTACATATACATATAGTGCAGTGAGGGTGGCATTTTATATATAGGGGGCTGTGGAGACCATCATACTATATATAGGGGGCAGTGGGAACATCATATTGTATTTAAGGGCTATGTAGCCATTTTACTATATATAGGAGCTCTGGGATCCTCAGTGTATGATAATGGTTGGAAATAGATGGCCAAGTCGCTGGAAATGTGCTTTTGTTGTAATCTGTGCAGACAAGCTGTGGCTGGAGAAGTGGTAATGGAGGTCTTAGCAAGATGGAAAAGACTGGAAAAGTGAACGACCCGAATCAGAAACAACGTCATGTTTAAGTTAGTATATATAACTGTACTGTAATCATGTGTATGTTCTGCGGGACTGGTATCTACCAATATACGATTACTGTATGGTGGTAAGATTGCTCTTTTAGTAGTGTTTTTTTATTTTTTTTATTTAGTTACAGCTTAATGTGTTTCAGTCATTATGTAGTAGAAGGTGTATGGTGGTATCATTGGTCTTTGTATACAGTGTTTTGTTATGTAGAGGTAATGGTCATATTATTATGTACTCGCTGTGTAGTGGTGATGGTAGTGGACATTGTGTAGCCGTAGTGTTTTGGTCTTTTGTAGTAGTCATTTTGATAAAATTGGTCTTTGCATTGTATGTTGTTGGCTAGCAACAGTGGTATACTGCGATTATATATGTACAGATGCTATGTTAAATGGCTATAGAGGGGTCATATGGTGAAACATGCATTTTGTGGCTTGGATCCCCGATCTTTTAGGACCCTAACAAAGCCCCTGTGTGGTTACATGTCTGTGCTTCTGGAGTTGTATGTTTGTAGATAAGCTCAGTTATGGTACCATATCTAAGCAGTAATAATAATAATAATAATAATCTTTATTTACCGTATATACTCGTGTATAAGCCGAGATTTTCAGCACCTTTTTTGTGCTGAAAATGCCCCCTCGGCTTATACACGAGTCATATGGCAGAAACCAGCGGGGGAGGGGATGCGGCGGCAGGAGCCGGTGGCTGGGACATCATACTCACCCTCCCCGTGCCATCGCTGAACGTCCCTGCAATCCTGCGTTCTCCCCGGCTTCCTGCAGCTCTCCTGTGCTGAGCGGTGACGTAATACCCGCTCATTAAGGTCATGTAACATGGACGCGACGCCACTCCCATGGGCGTGGCCTCCATATGCATGGCCTTAATGAGCGGTATTACGTCACCGCTCAGCGCTGGAGAGCTGCAGGAAGCCGGGGAGAACGCAGGATTGCCGCCGGGTCGTTCAGCGATGGCACGGGGAGGGTGAGTATGATGGAGGAGGATGGGGGGAGCATGGAGGAAGACAAGGAGCACGGAGCAGGACGGGGTGGAGGACGGAGAGCACGGGCAGAACGGGGGAGGACGGAGAGCACGGAGCAGAACGGGGGAGGACGGAGAGCACAGAGCAGGACAGGGGGGAGGACGGAGAGCACGGAGCAGGACAGGGGGGAGGACGGAGAGCACGGAGCAGGACAGGGGGGAGGACGGAGAGCACGGAGCAGAACGGGGGAGGACGGAGAGCACAGAGCAGGACTGGGGGGAGGACGGAGAGCACGGAGCAGAACGGGGAGGACGGAGAGCACGGAGCAGAACGGGGGGAGGACGGAGAGCACGGAGCAGGACGGGGGTGGGCACAGAGGAGAATGGGGGAGTGCAGAGTTGGATGGGGGAGCACGGAGCTGGACAGGGGAGGATGGAAAGCATGGAGCAGGACAAGATAATGGAGCAGGAGGAGGGGAGCACAGAGGAGAATGGGGGCGCACAGAGCTGGATGGGGAGCACAGAGCAGGACAGCAACTTATACACCCGGCTTATACACGAGTCAATAAGTTTTCCAAGTTTTTTGTGGCAAAATTAGGGGGGTCGGCTTATACACGGGTCGGCTTATACATGAGTATATACGGTATATAGCGCCATCATATTCCGCAGCGCTTTAGAGTTTAACAGTTTCAAAATACAAGTCATAAGCAGGGCCGGATTAACGTAGGGGCTGATGGAGCTGCAGCTCCAGGCCCCTTGTTAGAGATAGGCCCATCAGCCTGTCATCCAGTGGCGGAACTATCGTGGAAGCAGGGGAAGCAGCTGCCACAGGGCCCGGGCTAGAAGGGGGCCCGTCCCTGCTGCAGCTGTCTCCCTGCGGCTGCGTTCTGCCGCCCCCGGCCTGAGAGTCGGCGGCTCCCTGTGCCGGCTGTCAAGCTGACAGCCGGCGCAGAGAAGCTGCTGCGTGCCGGCTCCCAGGAATCAATTGCACTGGCGTCTATACAGACGCCAGTACAATTGAAGCTCTGACCGCCGGGTCAGAGCGACGTCTGCAGCGTGATCAGGTCATGTGATCACGCTGCTGACGTCACTCGTCGTCGGCGCCCAGAAGGGTGAACATTTGTGGTGAGTGTGCTCCATTATGGAGCTGAAGATACCACAGAAGATAAATGGGGGACATACTGTGTGAGTGTGTGTGTATGGGGGGGGGTTTCGAGTGAGGATGGGGGTTCTTTTATGTGTGGGAGGGATTTGGAGTGGGGATGGGGGTTCTTTTAAGTGTGGGGGGGTTTGGAGTGGGGGTGGGGGGATTTAATGTGTGGGGGGGATTTGGAGTGGGGATGGGGGGTTATTTTATGTGTGGGGGGATTTGGAGTGGCGATGGGGGGTTATTGTATGTGTGGGGGGATTTGGAGTGGGGATGGGGGGTTATTTTATGTGTGGGGGGATTTGGAGTGGCGATGGGGGCATTTAATATGTGTGGGGGGATTTGAGGGTACTGAAGAGTATGTATGAGGAAACAGTATGGGGAATGGGTGCAGACAGTATGGGGAGCGAACGGGTGAATGCATGTGGACACAGTATGGGGAGTGAGGGTGATGGGATGTGTGCAGACACAGTATGGGGAGTCAGGGGTATGTGTGAGCAGACAGTATAGAGAGTGAGGGGGTAAATATATGAGGAGACAGTATGCTGAACAGGGGTGATGTGAGAGGAGACAGTATGAGGAGGGAGGGGAATAGTGTGAGGCGACAGTATATTGCAGATATTTTTTATTTAGGGGCATTATAATGACTCTTCTGTCTTTAAGGGCATTGTGCGGAGAGTTGGTGCAGAAGAGCGGAGAAGATGGAGGTCTGCAGAGACGGCTGTGGATGAGAAAACTCATCATGGGATCTTGACAAGATGAAGAAAAGGAGAACGACTCCAGAGACAGCGTCATCTATAAGGTACCTGGATGTAAATATTATTTGTGAAATTGACTAATTCTCATGTCTTTATTTGTTAGGAGCATTAAAGGGGTTCTCCAGGTCTGTGTCACATAGAATGACTGAAGACTCAGCACAAACCTGGACAACCCCTTTAATGCTCCTAACATAAATAAAAACATGAGAATTAGTCAATTTCAGAATTCTCACAGTGATCACTGCACACTGTTAGGATTCTCTTGTGCCGGTGACTTACATACATGCAGTCACATGCTGACTAGACGTGTGGCCTCACTCAATGAAAATGAACGGAGCGAGGCCGGGCACGTCTAGTCAGAATGTGGCCAGAAGTATATAAATCACATGCTTATGCTGACATGACCGTGTACTCTTGCCACCGGAAATGAAGAATCCTAAAAGTGTGCAGTGCATTCGTTGTGAGAATTCAGAAGCTGCAATGTCAGGATTCAGCTCTGCAGGTTCCAGCAGTCATCACATGGACACTTCACTCATATGCGATTTTTATACTTATGGTCCTGTGACATCGAGCTTCTCTTCCTGCTTCTCTCAGTTTTTCACTGTACATTGAGAGCATTAGGGAGAGCAGCTCGTGGGTACATGACTAAGTGTGCAAATCGCATGTGTGCTTGGGGGGGGTCCAGGACACAGCGGGCCACATTAGAGGCCCCAGGAAGCAGCAGGCCCCTAATGGGGCCCTAGGAAACAGCAGGCCCCATTAGGGGCCTAGGTCCAAAGGAAGCAGCAGGCCCATTAGGGGCCGAGGTCCAAAGGAAGCAGCAGGCCCCATTAGGGGCCTAGGTCCAAAGGAAGCATCATGCCCCATTAGGGGCCTAGCTCCAAAGAAAACTGCAGACCCCATTAGGGGCCTTGGGCCCCAGGAAACTGCAGGCCCCATCAGGGGCCTAGGGCCCCAGGAAACTGCAGGCCCCAGGAAACAGCAGGCCCTATCAGGGGCCTAGGGTCCAAGGAAACAGCAGGCCCCTAATGGGGCCCCGAAAACAGCAGGCCTCTTTACAGTGCTGCAGATGGCGACCAAAATGGTCGCCAAAGTGGCATGTATCATATATTTACTTTGTTTATATCTTTTACGTTACATTTTTGGCCTTTGTGAATTGCCGTGTTTGGCCCCACCCCTTGCCCCGCCCCTTCAGCTCCAGGCCCATCATGTTCTTAATCCGGCCCTGGTCATAAGTAACAATGTTAACAATACAATAATTAAAGCAAAATAAGACGACCCTGCTCGTGAGAGCTTACAATCTACAATGAGGTGGGGGAGATACAAAGTACAGGTGTGTATATACAATGGTGCATTTACAATGATGGTCCAGCCATCTTGAGGGAGTGAGGGATGGATGTAGTGAATGGGCTACACACACACACACTTACACATAGAATGACTTTGATTAGTGAATGTGATAGGCCGCTATGAACAGATGTGTTTTGAGGGAGCGCCTGAAACCATGCAAATTGTGGATAGTCCTAATTTCTTGGGGTAGAGCATTCCAGAGGATTGGCGCAGCACGGGAGAAGTCTTGGAGTCGGGAGTGGGAGGTACGGATTAGTGCAGAGGTTAGTCGAAAGTCGTTTGCAGAGCGCAGCAGTCGGTTAGGCCGATAGATAGAAATGAGGGAGGAGATGTAGGGGGTGCTGCACTGTGGAGAGCTTTGCGGGTGAGAACCAATACTTTGAATTGGATCCTATAATGAATGGGCAGCCAGTGTAAGGACTGGCGAAGAGCGGACGCGTCCGAGTACCGATTAGCCAGATGGATGACCCTGGCTGCTGCATTAAGGATGGACTGGAGGGGATAGTCGAGTAATGGGGAGGTCAAGTAAGAGAGCGTTGCAGTAGTCCAGGCGGGAGTGGATCAATGCTACAGTGAGGGTTTTTGTTGTTTCCATGGTGAGAAAAGGGCGGATTCTAGAGATGTTCTTTAGGTGTAGGCGGCAAGAGCGGGCAAGAGATTGTATATGGGAGGTGAAGGAGAGATTGGTGTCAAACATAACACCCAGACAGCGACCCTGCTGCCGGGGTGTTATTATGGTGCCGCCCACGGAGAGGGAAATGTCAGATTTAGGGAGGTTAGTAGACGGCGGGAGCAGAAGAAGTTCAGTTTTGGAGAGGTTAATTTTCAGATAGAGAGCGGACATGATCTTGGAGACTGCGGACAGACAGTCGGTGGTGTTCTGTAGTACAGCGGGGGTAAGGTCGGGGGATGACGGGTATAGTTGTGTGTCATCAGCATAAAGATGGTACTGAAAGCCAAATCTGCTGATGGTCTGTCCAATTGGGGCCGTGTAGAGAGAGAAGAGAAAGGGGCCAAGGACTGAGCCCTAGGGTACACCGACAGTGAGAGGAAGAGGAGATGATGTGGAGCCAGAGAACGAAACACTGAAGGAGCGGTCAGAAAGATAGGAAGAGAACCAGGAGAGAACAGTGTCCTTAATACCTAGTGACTGGAGCCTAGACAGTAGGAGACGGTGGTCAACCGTGTCGAAAGCTACAGAAAGGTCGAGAAGAATGAGCAGAGAGTGGTCACCGTTACGTTTTGCCGTCAGAAGGTCATTGGTCACTTTGATGAGTGCAGTTTCAGTCGAATGTAGGGGTCGGAAGCCGGACTGTGAAGGGTCTAAGAGGGAGTGAGTGGAGAGGTAACGGGTAAGGCGGGAGTAGACTAGGCGCTCCAAAAGTTTAGAGATGAAGGGCAGATTGGAGACCGGTCTGTAGTTGTTTGTGCAGGAAGGGTCGAGAGCGGGTTTCTTTAGTAGTGGAGTAATGATGGAGTGTTTGAAGGAGGATGGGAAAATGCCAGAGGAGAGTGAGGCTAAGTGCACACGATCAGGAATAATTGCGTTTTTTTCGCGGTTTTTCCGCGGTTTTCCGCGGTAAAAACGCGATAAAAACGCAAGCATTAAGCATCCTATACATGTTAATTGATTCCGCATGTTTTGGCCACATGTTGCGTTTTTTTCCGCGAAAAAAACGCTTTGCGGAAAAAATAGCAACATGTTCATTAATTTAGCGTAACCGCGGTGATTCCGCCGCCATAGGAATGCATTGAACCGCTTACTTTCCGCATGTGGCTATGCCCACTATGCGCAATGTAAGCGGTTCATGTGCGGATGGTACCCAGGGTCTGGAGCAGAGGAGACTCTCCTCCAGGCCCTGGGTACCATATCCCTGGTAAAACAATAATTAAAATAAAAAATAATGATATTCTCACCTTCCGGCGGCCCCCGCAGCCTTCCCGCGGCCCCCGCAGCCTTCCCGCCTTCAGCGACGCTCCCGGCAACTTCCGGTCCCAAGAGTGCTTTGCGAGAATCACCCAGATGGCATAGCGGTCTCGCGAGATGCTACGTCATCGGTGTGATTTGTTGCAAAGCACTCCTGGGACCGGAAGTTGCCGGGAGCGTCGCTGAAGGCGGGAAGGCTGCGGGGGCCGCCGGAAGGTGAGAATATCATTATTTATTATTTTTTTTATTATTTTTACATTAGATCTTTTTACTATTGATGCGACATAGGCGGCATCAATAGTAAAAAGTTGGTCACACTTGTCAAACACTATGTTTGACTCGTGTGACCAACCTGTCAATCAGTTTTCCAAGCGATGCTACAGATCGCTAGGAAAACGCTAGCATTCTGCAAGCTAATTACGCTTGCAAAACGCTATTATTCTGGCGGGAATCAGCATAAAAAAACGTGCGTATTTCCTGCGGGAGAAGTGCGGGATTGCCGCGGAAATTTCCGCGGCAATTCCGCAACGTGTGAACTTAGCCTGAGAGATTAAAGATTGTAGTTAGGTGAGTTGTGACAACTGGAGAGAGAGACTGGAGGAGGTGTGAGGGAATGGGGTCGGTAGTGCATGTAGTCGGACAAGAAGAAGAGAGGAGTCTGGAGACTTCTTCTTCTGTGATGGGATCAAATGTGGAAATTGAGCCAGGGGAAATGCAGGGAGGGATGGGAGTCACAGCACTTGGTGGTTGAGAGCAGATTTCCTGACGGATAGTATCTATTTTTTCTATAAAGTGGGAGGCCAGATCGTCAGCACAAATGTCTGTGATAGGGGCTTGTGCTTTTGGGCTGAGGAGGGAGTGAAAAGTGTCAAAAAGTTTCTTGGGGTTGTTGGCTAGTGAGATCAGGGTGGTGAAGTAGGTCTGTTTGGCGAGGTGAAGGGCAGCATTATAAGTTCTTAGCATGAATTTAAAGTGGATGAAGTCTTCTGGTGTGCGGGTTTTTCTCCAAAGGCGTTCAGCACTCCTAGAGCATCGCTGAAGAAGTTGAGTTTGCAATGTGAGCCAGGGCTGTTTTACTGTATAAGCTTGGTTCTGGTACTGTATCGATGTAGTAATCTAGATTCTGGTAACATATGTATGCCGTAAGCTTGGTATTGTTCCCGATTCTATGCAGTAGACTTAGTAAGCTCTGTTCTGCTCCCTTATCTCTGTAGTAAGCTCAGTTCTGCTTCCTTATCTCTGCAGTAAGCTCGGTTCTGCTCCCTTTTCTCTGTAGTAACCTCGGTTCTGCTCCCTTATCTCTGTAATAAGCTTGGTTCTGCTCCCTTATTTCTATAGTAAGTTCGGTTCTGGTCTGATATCTCTGTGGTAAACTCGGTTCTGGTCTTATATCTCTGTAGTAAGCTTGATTATGCTCCCTTATTTCTGTAGTAAGCTCTGTTCTGTTCCCTTATCTCTGTAGTAAGCTCAGTTCTGCTCCCTTATCTCTGCAGTAAACTCGGCTCTGCTTCCATATCTCTGTAGTAAGCTCTGTTCTGCTCCCTTATCTCTGTAGTAAGCTCATTTCTACTCTCATATCTCTGTAGTAAGCTCGGTTCTGCTCCCTTATCTCTGTAGTAAGCTCAGTTCTGCTCCCTTATCTCTGCAGTAAACTCGGCTCTGCTTCCATATCTCTGTAGTAAGCTCTGTTCTGCTCCCTTATCTCTGTAGTAAGCTCGGTTCTGCTCCCATATCTCTCTAGTAAGCTCGGTTCTGCTCCCTTATCTCTGTAGTAAGCTCTGATCTGCTCCCATATCTCTCTAGTAAGCTCGGTTCTGCTCCTTTATCTCTGCAGTAAGCTTGGTTCTACTCTCTTATCTCTGTAGTAACCTCAGTTCTGCTCTCTTGTCTATAATAAGCTTGGTTCTGCTCCCTTATTTCGATAGTAAGTTCAGTTCTGGTGTGATATCTCTGTGGTAAGCTCGGTTCTGGTCTTATATCTCTGTAGTAAGCTTGGTTCTGCTCCCTTATCACTGTAGTACACTCTGTTCTGTTCCCTTATCTCTGTAGTAAGCTCGGTTCTGCTCCCCTATCTACGCAGGATGCTCGGTTCTGCTCCGTTATCTCTGTAGTAACCTTGGTTCTACTCCGTTATCTCTGTAGTAACCTTGGTCCTGCTCAGTTATCTCTATAGTAAGCTCGGTTCTGCTCCCATATCTCTGTAGTAAGCTTGGTTCTGCTCCCATATTTCTGTAGTAAGCTTCTTTCAATTCCTATATTTCTGTACTAAGCTTGGTTCTGCTCCCATATCTCTCTAGTAAGCTCGGTTCTGCTCCCTTATCTCTGCAGTAAGCTCGGTTATGCTCACTTATCTCTGTAGTAACCTCAGTTCTGCTCCCTTATTTGTTGAGAATGAGCAGAGGCTCCCTCTGGTGGTTACAGACAGTACTGAACCTTCCAGCGAGGAATGGCAATCTGGGATCACTGACTGGACTGATATAAGGGAGGTTCCCTCCCATGATGGTCGCCGGTGATCAATTGTTTGGTCTCAATTGTGGTTCCTGGTTCATTTGGAAGTTTGCTGGTGTTTTGCCTGCGTCTGCTGCTTTCAGATAAGATATTTTCTGCTTTTCTTTTGTGCTTGTTATTTGCATAGTTTTCTGCACATTTGTGGAGGACAGCCAGGTCCCCTCCTGGGGCCTGTGCTCCTCGCAGTTTGTCTGTAGCCACTGTTGTTTTTTCATTTGCTTTTTCCTGCTTTTTCAGCGGCTGCGGCTTGATTTTGTTCACACTGAGATCTGATTTGGTGGGTGGCGAGATCGTGTGATCTCCGTATTTTTGTAATCAGAATTGTTGGATTTTTGTAGGGTTTTCTGGGTTGCAGAAAGTAATCTCTCCTGTCCTATCCTATTTAGTCAGCTTGTGGCCCCAGCGTTTGCTCATTCTATTTTCTGTCTGTGTCCGTGCTTTCTTCTTGTCTAACCGCCATTACATGTTTGGGGGCTTCCTATTTTCTTTGGGGATCTGCTCCAGGGCAGATACCTTTCATCTTTCTGCCTTTAGGTGTAGTTATCTCTCAGGCTGTGACGAGGCGTCTAGGATCAACGTAGGAACACTCCACGGCTACCTCTAGTTGTTTAGTTAGTTTAGGAATCTGCAACCCATTAGTTACCAACATCTCAGGTGTTCGGCTGCCCGGCTGTTGTTCCTGTCCTCCTCAGCTACCTAACATAACAGTATCACCGGCCAAACTGAAAATTATATGGTACTTGCAGAAGGGAAAAATAGTGTGGAAAGAAAAAAGTTGTCAGAGTTGTCACAGATTTTTTATTTTTTTTACTGTTTGTTGCATTTTTTTCCCTCTTTTTCTCTGGGTGCTGAGGAGGATTTTTTTTTTCTCTCAATGGAGTTTGCACAGTTGTCTGGCCATGTGGATCAGCTTGCCACTGAGGTTCGGAGTATTGCTACCTATCTTGCTAGGTTGCCGGTTGTGAAACCTAGGATTCCCATGCCAGATTTGTTTTTGGGGGATCGGGCTAAAATTCTGAATTTCAAAAATAACTGTAAGTTGTTTTTTGCCTTAAAGCCTAAGTCCTCGGGGAGCTCAGCACAGCAGGTTCAAATAGTCATCTCTCTCCAGCGTGGCGACCCTCAGGATTGGGCTTTTTCCCTGACACCTGGGGATCCTATTTTGAATGATATTGATGTATTTTTTCAGGCTCTGGGGTTATTGTACGATGAACCTAATATCACTGATCAAGCTGAAAAGACCTTGTTGGCATTAAATCAGGGTCTTGAAGACGCTGAGTTGTACTGTCAGAAATTCCGAAAGTGGGCAGTCCTGACCAAATGGAATGATGATGCTTTGGCAGCCCTTTTTCGGAAGGGGCTGTCAGAGAATGTAAAGGATGTTATGGTGGGATTCCCTGTTCACTCTGGTCTCAATGATTCTATGTCATTGGTTATTCAAATTGACAGACGTATGCGTGAGATGGTGTTGCCTTGTGAGCCAGCTCCTGGGCCCATGCAGTGTGATGGAGTGACTTCTGGGGCACAGCGTCATGAGTTTGGAAAGTGCAATGGGTTATGTTTCTACTGTGGTGACGCCTCTCATGCTATTTCCGTCTGTCCTAAGCGGGGAAGACGTTTTGCGCTCAGTTGTCTTGGGTAGTGTTCAGACTAAATTTCTGTTGACTGTTACCCTCATTTGCTCCATGTCCACATTTTCGGCTCAGGCTTTTGTTGATTCAGGAGCAGCTATTAACCTGATGGATTTTGACTTTGCCAAACGTTGTGGCTTTCCCATGATACCCTTGCGGAAGTCTATTCCTTTACTGGGCATTGATTCTACCCCTTTGGCGGAGAATAAACCCCAATATTCTACTCAGGGGATAATGAGGGTTGAACCAGATCATCAGGAGAGTTGCAAATTTCTGGTGTTGCATAATCTGCATGACATTATTGTACTGGGTTTCCCTTGGTTACAGACTCATAATCCTCTTTTGGATTGGAAATCTGTGTCTGTGACCAGTTGAGGTTGCCAATGTGTTAATACTGACACTCCTGTTTTTTCTGCCTCTCCCCAGTCTCAGGATGTCCCTGACTTTTTGACTGATTTTTCTGATGTGTTTAGTGAAAGTCAGTCTGCGTCCTTACCTCCTCACAGAAGCTACGATTGAGCTAGTGAGTTAGTGCCTGGTGGTAAATTTCCTAAGGGTCGCCTTTTTAACTTATCTGTACCTGAACACGATGCTATGCGATCTTATATCAAGGAGTCATTGGAGAAGGGTCATATCAGACCATCCTCTTCACCCTTGGGCGCCGGTTTTTTCTTTGTGGCCAAAAAGGATGGTTAATTGAGGCCGTGTATTGATTATTGCCTCCTGAATAAGATCACTGTGAAATATCAATATCCGTTACCCTTGATTTCTGACCTGTTGTCCAGAGTGAAAAGTGCTAGTTGGTTTACCAAGCTTGACCTCAGGGGGGCGTATAACCTTATTCGCATTAAGCACGGGGATGAATGGAAGACGGCGTTTAATACCCCAGAGGGGCATTTTGAGTACCTAGTGATGCCTTTTGGGCTCACTAATGCTCCTTCCATCTTCCAATCCTTCATGAATGATATTTTCAGGGATTTTGTGGATAAATTTCTGATTGTTTATTTGGATGATATCTTGATTTTTTCCAACGACTGGGACTCTCATGTGAAACATGTTCGGACATTGTTCCAGATTTTGAGAGAGAATGCACTGTATGTGAAGGGATCAAAGTGTCTTTTTGGCGTACAGAAGGTCACATTTCTGGGATTTATTTTGTCTCCGTCTGTTATTGAAATGGACCCGGTCAAGGTTCAGGCCGTCTGTGATTGGGTCCAACCTACTTCATTAAAGGCTCTTCAGAGATTTTTGGGTTTTGCCAATTTTTATCGTAAATTTATTGGTAATTTCTCTGTTATTGTTAAACCATTGACTGATTTGACCAAAAAGGGTTCTGATGTGGTGAATTGGCCTCCTGAGGCAGTCTGCATTTCAGGAACTTAAGCAGAGATTCACTTCTGCTCCTGCTCTACGGCAGCCTGATGTTTCTCTACCGTTTCAGGTGGAGGTTGATGCCTCTGAAATTGGGGCAGGTGCCGTTTTGTCCCAAAGAGATCCAAAGACCTCTAAGAGTAACCCTTGTGCCTTTTTCTCTCTAAAATTTTCTCCAACTGAACGTAATTATGACGTGGGTAATCGGGAGTTATTGGCCATGAAGTGGGCCTTTGAAGAGTGGAGACATTGGCTGGAAGGAGCCAAACATCAGGTGGTGGTCCTCACGGACCATAAGAACCTGGTTTATCTCGAATCAGCCAAGCGACTTAATCCTAGACAGGCCAGGTGGGCCTTGTTTTTCACACGTTTTAATTGTGTAGTTTCTTTTCTTCCTGGCACTAAGAATGTTAAGGCAGATGCCCTCTCAAGGAGTTTCTTTGCGGATTCTCCTGAGTTATCTGATTCTGCTGTTATTTTGAAAGAGGGCGTAGTACTTTCCGCCATCTCGCCCAATTTGAGACTGGCTCTGGAAGGGTGTCAGGATAAGCCTGAGCGCTGCCCTGTTGGGAAATTGTTTGTCCCAGACCAGTGGAATAGTGTGATGTCTGAGATTCATTGTTCCGCGTTGGCTGGTCATCCCGGGATTTTTAGTACCAGAGACTTGGTGAGTCGGTCCTTTTGGTGGCCTACTTTGTCTCGTGACGTCAGGGACTTTGTGCAGTCCTGTGGGACTTGCTTTCATTCCAAGTCTTGCTCTCGCTCTAGTGATTTGTTGATGCTGTGTCGACCCGCCACCACAATTGTGGATTACCAGGGCAATGGGGTACTCAGAGCCGAGCCCATGGAAGTCTATGGGGTTTGTCACAGGTAGCTGTGGCTCGGTCTGTGGCCCGGGCGGTCTGGCGTATGTTGGGGATATATTTACAGGGGATAGGTTTATATACAGTTCGTGACGCCACCTGTAGTATTCTGGTAATTTGTACCAGCGCTGCTGTAGATCTCTGAGGGGATGGTGATGCAGCTAGATGTCGGGTCCCCTACAGGTGGGACTGGTCCCTCAAAGTCTATGGGATTTGTGAAGTCGGGTGCAGATAAAGAACACAGTCTCACACGGTCAGCGTCTTTCCATACCTTTACTTGTAAGATGTTCAGGCAGGTCCCAGGGAGGCTGATCCAAGGAGAGTGTATCTTGAGACAGCAGCTGGACAAGTTAGGGGCCTCCTTTACTTCCAATACAACGAGTACAACCAGCCTGAAGCGTAGTTCCCTCAAAATCTCCAGCTAATCTATAGCTGTACCGCCCAGTCAGCTTTGTGTTAGGAGCCTTCCTGCGAGGGAGCTGAATTCTTATTTTGTCCTGCAGAAACTCAAAAGTCTTCACTCCCCCTGACCCCAGTTACGTACTGACTATAAGGGGCTTGTTTGCCGCGACCTAAGGTCCGGTAAATTCCTGGTTTTCTTATCACTATGCTTGAAACAGTAGTGATCCTTCGGTCCCCAGTGACCGGTAGCAATGTGCAGGACTTCTTCAATCCGTAAGCACTATTCCAATAAACCACTGTGCCTTTCGCCTTGTCCACGCTGGTAACATAAGCACTCAAACTAGCCAAGGGTCGAGCAGTCACTTCTTTCTTTTCCTTCACTTCAAAGTTAGTTACAGATGCTCAGTTATCAATAGGCAGGAGCACGTCTCTGAACCTGATACCGTCCTTTAGACAGGATGCTGAAGACTTTCTGCACTAAACTTCTTCTTTCCTTCCAGTGTATGCTGATGAGGTACAGCTCTGACTAGGCTAAGGTGAATTAAAACACCTATACTAGACTCCACTTTCCAAAGCTGGTGATAGAGCAATCTGGACTGCTTCCTCCCTCCAGACGTCCTCTCTCTCTGAAGTCCAGACACAGACTGACTAAATCACTCTAACACATACCTTGACCACTCCCTCAAGAGTAAACTCCACTACCCTAAGGGTGTGTCTAGTATATGTCGAGTGAATGAATATTTAGCATTAAACTGCTGTCTCGCCACACACTCTCCAGGGTACTGCGTGTGCCTACCACCAGGGCTACACATTCCCCCATGGTAAAAGACAGCACTCCCGGGCTGTAAAATACAAAAGAGACATTTTGTTTATGCAAGAAACAGTAAACAATTAACATTGGTTCGTCCCATCCGGGAGGTGAGAATATCTTGAACGTTGCGAACAATAACATTTTACATATAGAAATACAAAAGTATCAAATAGCATTCAATAAATATACGGTATACTTGTGAAGGACCCGCACCAAACCTTCAACGTGGGTCCTGGGTGGGCTGCAGGACATCCGATTGCAGACCTCACTCAGTGCCACACCACACGGGTTTTGTTTTCAGAGGTAGTTGTACTGGTTTATGTAAAACCAAGATAGGGCACCGAAGCGCAACTATTTACAAGTAAGTTCTGGGTTGGCATAGTCCTCAACCTCCAAGTCCAATGTAAAACCAAAGACATATTATATAATATCACATAATACGAAAGTGCAACTTTTCTGGTACTGTTATCTATTTACCAGCCGGGCATGCTACAGTTAGAAATATATATATTCACTATATAATTTTGTGCAAAAATTTATAAAAACATTTTAAACTTTCTACTTTTGGTAACCCGATAGGATCTCACCACTTTCCTCACTATCTATTCATTCTCTTTCAAATACACTTTCCACCCCGGGGCTGGAACAATGCAATGGGCCTAGATCCCAGGACTAGCAAATCATGTGCTGCGATTTGGGTCTTGGTCGCCACAGTTCTGGTGCGAACCTTAGGGCGCAACGGGTACATTATCTTCACGTGACACCGATTGCGTTTCAAATCACAGTTAGCGATATGGACCGCGTCATGGATTGCGATTGAGACTGGTCGCATGTTGCGATGTTGAGGTGGCTTTAATTTGCGATGAAATCTGGGTCGCTAGTTGCGATGAATTTGCAGGGGG